>LBFM01002914.1:3976-20028 GCA_000988765.1 Achipteria coleoptrata | reverse complement strand
AACTTTGTTAGAATTCATTTGTATTAGTTAAGCTAGTTAAGTTAGTTCACAAACTGATCTTCTAATAGAAGGGCACTTCCGCTAAATTTTTCAATAAATTAGGAAACAAAACAATTTATGGTTAGAAATGTATTTATAAGCGTAACATTCATTGAGAGTAAAAATGATCAAGTTGATTAAATTTTGCCATAAATAAAAATCATATATTTGTTTCCCCTTTAAAATTTTAGGCATCTATGGTTATTTCCCAAATCAGTGTTAGCTTGATAATTTGAGAATAGAAAAGGTTTTGTGAATCTTTAAACAAAAGACGATAACATTTACAATAAGATATCCCTCTCTTTAATCACTTTTAAATAATTTTGATTAAATAATTGAATAAAAGGGCGCAGATATGGTTGAATTGGATGTTCAGCTCTCAAAAGACAAAATCCCTTTAGTATATCACGACTTTGACGTCAATATAATTATGAAAAATGTATGTCTCATAAGATTTTATATAATTTATAGATTAACACAAATACCTAAAATTAAACACAGAAAAAAGGAGCCAACAATTCCAACAGACCTTCCACTGAAGTTCACAAAATGCCTATCAAAGACTTGACTTTCAAACAACTCCAGAGTTTACAGGTTTATAATGAAAATGAATTTTCAACAAAAATTTACTTAAAATTTTCATTTTATTCATTTAAAGTTAAGTCCTGTAATAAAAGGTATTATTATTTGTTTATTACCGAATTCTCTGACTTTACACTCTATGGCGTATTATCTCAGTTTCTTAGAGAAGGTGCCGTACTACCTAGCTAACACCCAGTTTTGACTGAAATAATGAGTCAAAAGTTTAGTCAAAACTGTAGTGTTTTAAATGAAATATCGTTTAAATAGGAATTATTATGTTTTTAAATTTAAATCTATAATTAGTCATTGATTTGATAAATAAATGTATTCACTGCTATTAATATGAGGCGTTTTTGGCGATTTTGAAGCCTACCCGAATCAGGAACCAGTCACTTAAGGCGCCATAGAGTGTAGTCAGAGAATTTGTTGCTATTATTTATGATTTAATATTTATTTAATTTGAAGCAAATAAACCGTTTTATGATTTTGGAGACGAAGAGGAAGAACACGAAGAGAATATGCCGTTCGTCAGTCTTCAGAAGGTATTGGAATCGGTTGACCCAAAGTGTGGACTCAATGTTGAGGTCAAATATCCTCAACAAAAAATTTGCGGTCAATGGGAGTCTGAAAAGACCTTTGATCTGAACGAATACGTCGACATAATTGTGTCCACTGTTTTTGAATACGGGGGCTCTCGTCATATAATGTTCTCCTGTTTTCATCCGGACATCTGTTCCTTGTTAAAATATAAACAAAATCGATATCCTGTGCTGTTTCTAACTCAAGGATTGACTCAAAAATGGCCAAAATTCAAAGATCCTCGAAATGAATCGATAGAAATGGCCTCTTATTTTGCTTTAAGTATTGGTTTAGAGGGTATTAACGCTCACGCAGAGGACATCATCAATGACAGGACTCTCATACAATTTGTTAAATCAAAGAACTTAGTGCTGTTCTGTTGGGGCGATGATCTCAACAAAACAGAACTCATCTCAGAACTCAAGAAGGAAGGCGTCGATGGAGTGGTTTATGACAGAATTGACATTCTTTCGGGAAAAACGCATTCAATTTCCCAATAAATCTCATAAAATCTCAATCAATATCTCCTTATTTGGTTAAACATTTGGTAAAAATTTACAAACAGTAAATTCTTAATTACTTTCAATTATATTTCAATCGTTGGCTCAAAATATATCCAAATATTGATAAATCATTAGATAATTCTTATATAAACTATGCATTTATTTACTCTTTTGTAGAAATTAAAATACTTTTGTTTCTATTCATTAACTAATGTTTTAATATATACTTAACCTTTCCTCAAATTTATTACAAAAACATATTTTGAATATGTGTTCAAAATATGCTATACTTTTATATTTAAATTAAATTATTTTATTCCAATAAAAGATCTTTTTGTTGATTAAAATTAACGTTTGAATATCGAAATGTAATATAATATTAAATAAAATTAAAAATCAAAGTTTGGTTATAATTTTTAATGAATATAACAAATCCGATAATCGCTTAGTTAGACACTAATTGGTTAAATGAAATCAAAAGATACCCTTCCCTTACCCGGAAGGGAGGGCCGACAGATATATATTTTTGGAAAACTTAATTCATGGGGAGTTTAGATCTGAAGGTCCTAGGTGCAACAAATGAAATTGTCTTTTCAGCTAACCAATTGTTAGTCAATTGTTAATTGAATGGTGTTTCACAATTTATGTTAGTTTAGCTTAGGTTGGACACAGTTTAGGGTAAGTTGCTCAAATTCCATTGACACAACATTCTAATATAGCTGAAAAATCAATTTCATTTGTTGCACCTAGAACCTTCATATTTAAATTGCCCATGATCTAAGCTTTCTAAAAATATATATCTGGCCGCTCTCCTTTCCGGGTAACGCACGGAATTGGAGCAAAATTTAAACCATTGAATGGATAGGAATATTAAATTTATTGTTACTTAAATTGAAATATTAAACACATATTTGTTGTCCCAATACTTTCTTATTTATTTTTTAGAGAAAAAAATGAAAATGTTTATTTAAAATTCACCCAATTAAATGATCAAGTACAGATTCCTTTTATTTATTAAATTCTTATAATCTATAACAAGTTTGTGAAGTCTGACCCCTTTTCTAAAAACTTGTAACAGAAGTCTTGAATACTTTGTATATCGATTTCTTAAAAAGGCTTATCATTATTTGAAAATAAGTTCTTTTTACGATATAAACTCAACACAACTAACGTTTTATAAAAGCCTATAATAATTTTAAATGTTTTGTGAGATACGACTAAAATCTAATATAATGTAAACTCAGTGAACGATTGTTTATTGAAAATTATTATTTTGATTGAAATCAAAACATTACTATTTGTCAAAAATGAATAATTAACTCATTATTTAATTAATTTTTGTTAAATATTATGTTTATTCAATTAAATTAATTTAAATATAACAAAGATCTCAACCAAAACATTGCTCCAAATGTAAGGCAAACACTAATTAAATTGTTTTACAAAATCCAAATCTCAATACAAGTATTTCCTATCATTTAATCAATTATTTTGATATTGCGTTAGATTTTTAATCTGAATCTATTTATTTTAATCAAAATTATCACTTAATCTAATCATAGATTTATCCAATTCTTAACCGTTTTTTGTTATCTAGTTTTGAAAATTATAATTATATTCATTAAAATTAATTTTCTAACAAAATGATTGAATTTTGGACTCATTTTAATTAAAGGTCTGATAATTTCAATTTAATCTATTATTTTGTATTATTTTTCACATCAATTTCATTAATTAACCAAACAATATGTGAGCATGCTGAAATATATAGATTTTATTTTTTCAATTGTTTTAAAACATGTCACAAATATGATCTTCATTTTTAATTGTTGCAATCAATAATATGCAAAATGTAATTGCTCATTTTGGCCGATTTTAATATTGAATTACTTGATTTGTATGTAAGTGCGATACAAATGGGACCACCTTTTAGTTCAAATCAGTTCAAAAGTATTCAAACATATTATAAAATTTCCTGAATTTTAATTTGTTTTTTAGTCTCAAATCTGTTTTAAGGAAGTGTTTGACTGAAAATCTAATTAATTATTTAAAACTCCATTTGATTTGTTAACTAAAATATTAATTTATATTTTGTTTATAAAATATGAATTATAAAAGTCTTAAATAATATCATATTTGTCTCATAAAACTAATCTAATCTAATATTAAAAAAGTGGGGGCTCTCTAATAATCTTGGTTTCAATTTTATCCGTCCATCAGTTCAAAGATTAAAATTGTTTTTTATGTTTAAAATATTGAATTCTAAAAAATTCCTGAATTGAGTAAAACATTCAATCGATTGAAGTTTTATATAATTTTTTTTGAATTCAATACTGAATTCCACTTTTTATTGGATTCATTTAAGCGTTAAATTGAAATCAAAACCATTTTTATTGAATGAAATATTAGAAGAGATTAACAAAAATCTAATGCAATAAAAATATTTACCTTTAAATAAATTGTTAGAAATATCAATGTTTTTCTACTTCTCTTTAATCAATAGATGATTACATAAATAGTCAAACCTTTGGCTCTCAAAGAGACTTATTATCTCATTATTCGACTCAAATGTTTGATTAAATTCGTCAAAAGAATCGTTTGCTTCAAAACAATTATTCTTTAAATATTGATATCAATTATATTATAAAAATCGTTTGAAAAAAATACTAATCAAAAGTTGAGGCAATCAATCGGTAAAACTGGAAAAATTAAAAGCAGTGGTCGCGAAACAGAGTTGCGATCAATGCATCTGTAAGTGTGGACTAACATGTCTTCATCAGTGACTCCTCAGCTGTCCATCCATTCGATGGTTAATTGTGATGACAATAATTTATATGTTAAAAACCAAAGAAGTCAATTACGAGCCTTAGGGCTGTCCAATATGTTTTCCAATGACACGTCTTGTGCTCTCAACTGTTCAGGACATGGAGACTGCTATAACGGCACTTGTTTTTGTGAAGTGAGTCATGTGTTTAATTGTGATTTTTTGCCTTAAATTAAACATTAATTTAAACTTAAGGTCGAATATAGTGGCGGTGCCTGTAATGACCCGAATCTTAGGTATTACATCGCGTTCTCCACTGTGTTCTACATGATTTGTGCCGTCTCTTTCGTCCAATTGGTTAATACATTCTTCTATTAATTATCTGATTATTATTTACTCAATTAATTAATAATTTTGCAGATTTTGTGCATAAATTCTGAGTTCAGTCGACTTAAGCCGCGATCTTTCATACGAGCGCTAAGAATTACGACACAAAAAGCTCTTTATTTCTTCATATGTTTGGCGACAGCCATCAGAGGATTCTATTTTTCTTCGCCAACGAATTCTACTCTTCTTTTTGCCGAAAGTTTGATGAGTGCTTATTATCCGGTTTTGTTGAGCGGATCCTCTTTAGTCGTGTGCTTTTGGGCTGAAGTAAGTTATGCTTCAATTCTCATGAATTTATTGATTTTTCAATTAAATTATTAAAATTAAAACCTTTTCATTGAACAGGTATTCCATTTGCATGACGTTAGTGTCGAACGGCCATCATTTTTGAGCAAATCGTTCACCGGATTTATTCTGTTCAATGTTGTCACGTATTCTCTTTTGATGGCAGAACTGGTATTACTCACATTCGCCAATCCTAGTGATACGGATAAGGTATTAAACATTGAATTTCTCTCCGATTATTAAACATTTGTTTCAATTCTAGAGTTTATTCTTAAGCATATTTAACAGCATTTATGCGCTCTTAATGTTAATTGTGGTCATATTCTTCCTGATATATGGGGTCGAAGTCTATTTCAAAGTTAGAGGAGCTTTTATTCAAGAAGAGTCGGCTCCACAGGATTTGTCACAACTACAACAGTCCCGTTTGGGTCTCATATCACAAGCAGTTCTGCTCTTAATTACTGTACTTTTTATGTTTTCTGAAGTGTTGGGCAGTTTTTGGAAAGACAAGTATTGAATGAAACTATTAATCAATTATTTTTAAGAGTTGTAAAATGATTTTATTTGATTGAAAAGAGTACCGGTTCTGAGCAGAAACTATCATCAAATTATGTTCCGTGTCGTCGAACTGGGAGTCGCTCTTTGGTTCCCTTGTGTTCTCTGGAACTGCATTCGACCCGAAAGACTCTGGATTTTGAATCCGAGAAGAATACTCCGGAGAGAGAATTCCCGAGAGTTGACACAAATACGAGAAGCGGAAGCATTGGTTTATTCTCCCTCTAACTCAGTCTCAATATTACGCTCCGAACAATATGTGTCGACACGTTCTTTACCCGAGTGTTGGATTTGTTACGACTCGGAGAAGAAGGACTGCGGGCCACTGATCCAGCCCTGTGCCTGCAAAGGCGATGTCTCTGCTGTACATCACGACTGTCTCAAGAAGTGGTTAATGGAGTCGTATACCAATCCTGAGAACGTTCGGTGCAAAGTATGCAACGAATTGTATGAAGTCGAAAGGGGACACATATGGCTGCCCTCAGGGCTTACAATCACTCATTGGTTCAAAACAGCGGCAATCATATCGATTATGTGTAGCGCTGCCGCCGGAACCTGTCTTGTGATCAAGATTTTCGAACACATGTACGTCAAAACAATTAGCGTCGGCTGTGCTATACTTGTGGAGTACGTATGTTTGAGGTAAGGGTTAACCATAACCTGCAGACAATCCATTGATTTGAATTTTGACAGATTTTTGGGGTTTAATATGATATCTGCGTATCAGAGGGCGAAGTTCTCTGCCATCAAAATAATTGGCCAAAAGATTTCAGGCGGTGTTAACTCCAATCTTATGATGAATACCGTCAGCCAAACGATCCCAAACCATCAGTTGTGCACTTCTTGTGTCACTAAAAGAGATTCAGTCGATGAGTCTTCTAATATACAGAACGACACGGAAACAGTTCTGTCAGAAAGTGGACAACAAATTCATCCGTCGATTCAATATAAAGATTAGACACAATTCTCAAAATGCTTTTCTAATTAACTACAGGACTGACGGATGAGTGAGTGCTCTCTCTTTTAGTACCAATTTATTGATTTAATTTGTATTTGAAATCATTCGATGCATTCATTTCGTGATTTCGGTTTACATTTGATTTTTTGGATATTTTCATAGTTTATAAAAATAATTAATTTTTTCTCAAAACTATAATTCCGTTTAAAAAGAAGTTTTTATTAATTATTTTAAAAATTGGTTTCCAATGATTTATTTTGAAACACAAATCCATTATTTCTTTTCATTAATTTCATCACATAATCAATAATCGTTTGAATTATAGAATTAACGTTTCGAACAAATATTCAAATTTTATGGAAAAATTGTGTATAAAAAAAGTTTTGATTCAAATGTTTGTTAAATTAGAATACGATATGAAATGGTTTGCATTATATTTATTATTTCACTCATTATTACCGATATATTCACTGTATATCTAATGTATTTTCGAAAAGTATTTTAGGGTTTTATCTAAACTATAGTTAAGTTAGTCTTTTGTGATATTATTTCCGGTTTTAAAACAATCGAAACAATCAATTATTATATATTATGAAGTGATTCGAAGCTATACCTAAACCTCTAAACCTTTGATTTTGAAAATATATCTATTATTATATAAAAACAAAACAATAATTAGAATTATATATAATTATTATTTAATTAAATAATTTAACAAAAATATTATTTAGATTTTTATTGACTTAAAATATATGTAAAATTCTAAAAAACATTTATAATAAAAATTAATATAAAAATGATGTAAACATTAGAATAATATTTTTATTATCCATTACTTAATAATTGGTGACTATTTCTTGATGTCATAAACAGATGAATACGAGTAGACAATTGTCTGCCGACTTTACGTTCAGTATTACTCCCATTTGGTTGACGTCTGGACACAACTATATCCTCCAAAAGTAACTCAGGATTGGAGTTACGAGAATAGCCGTCCAATAAAGAGTTAGGAGTAGGATATTGGCTGACAATTGCATTTGCGATATCATAACTGATTTTTGGAAATTGCATTAATTGTCGTTTCCATAACTTTTGATGAGTGGAGGCATCGATTGGGTCGACAGTACTTTTGTTGTCCGCCTCTGCAAACCACGCGATGTTCTGATTTTTCCTGTCGTTTCGGGCCAACGATTCGGCCACAGAACGGGTGTATCGATAGATATAAGTGGAAACATCCGAATAATCGTTTCCTTTAATTACAGAAATTTTAGACTCGGAGTCGAATGACATGAGTTTTATTTCCATATCAATTAGAGCCAAATCAAGATCTTCTCTGCTCACTGACGGTAACGAATCCCTTCTGTTTTGCCTTCCATTTTGAGTGCTATTAGAGTCGAGTTCATTAAGTCTTTTTCGAAATTCATTCTGTGCTTTAGTTTTTTGTTTTTTGAAATATTGTTCTAATTTTAACACTAAAAGAGTTATATTTTTCAGATTTGATTTTGTGATCAATTGTTTCGCGAAATCAAAAAGAGTTTCCCCGATATTTGTCACAAAAGAGTTTACTCTTTGTATTAACTCTTTTACGTCAATTACCACAAGAATGTGGTTTTGTTTTACTTCTGTATCTGTTATTCTTGATTGGGATGTCATTTGCGATGACTCTCCATATAAAGGAGAGTCCTGTCCATCAACTAAAGTAAGACATTTGCGAATCCAAGTGACACTCATAGGAACAGATGGACTGTCAGTTAATCGAAAATTACAATCATTTTCAGCAAAGGTTTTATCCAAAAATTGTTTAATCAATTCATATAAGTTCTGATCGATTACTGCAAAGCAATACTTATTTGCGGTTTTCATTCCTCGACTTCTAAGAACTTCTTTGTTTGCGTTTTCATTCATTTTTTGAATCTCTTTTTGGACTCTCTTTTCATTCTTTTGTTTGTTTTTGTCTTCTCTTTCGACGACTTTTTGTTCTTTTGTTTGTCTTTTATTCAAAATATTTATACTCTTTTTTACAGAACTCTGACTTCGATTCTGAACTGCTTTTTGGCCGAAAGACGTTCTGTTAATGAATTTCGGTTTAATTGGCGTCCAATCAGTGCTTCCGATCGATCCAAATGAAAGAACAGAAGTATTTCCATCAATAGGTTTGTCTTCATTTAATTGGTTTTCAATTTCTTGATTTTTAAGAGTAGGCGAACAGAAGACCACTTCTATTGAGTCATTTGAGACATCATTTGCTGGAATCGACTCTTTTTCTTCATCAAAGTCTGAGTCCAGAGTCAGAGTATCGTTAGATTTGTCGGTAGTTATTATCGGCTTTTCATTTATGGCTGGAAGTGATTCAAAGCTATCATCGATTCGAGTATTTCTTTCAAAATTAATCTCTAATTTTGCTTTTAATCTCATAACTAATGGTATTTCAATAATTGAGTCATCGTTTGAGTCATCAAATAAACTCATTTTAAAAATCAAATTAAAACTAAAATCAAAAATTAATTAAATGTCAAAACAAAACAATTTTGAAATTGAAATCAGAGCTCAAATAAAGTAAACAAATAATAAATGATAATAAATGAGCGAAAATTACGTCAATATATTTAGTCCACAATCTATTGAATTGCATTTAATTTAATTTATGTATAAAACCGTTTTCTCACATATTTTTGGTCGAAATTTATGAATAAATAGTTTTAATTTCAAACAATTTTAGGGATATTTTAGTGGAAAACATAATTTATTGGATAAATATTTGTCTGAAAACTGTTTTCAAAAGTTTAGCCGCGAATTCAAACACTGATTTGGCGCTCAGTTCACACACTTTATAGCCTTTGAATCGTTTATTTTAACTCATTTTTAATTTAAATTTAAACTTAAATTAATTTTTATCTCATTTAATGACTTAAATCTCATTTATATTAAGTAATAATTAGTAATAAGAGATGACTTCAATCGACAATCTATTGATGGAAAGCGAGAATTCGAGAGAAAATATGAAAATATTTAATCGGATTATGAGTCGAAATACCGCCAAATATGAGGAGACACTCAATCAGACCATTAATTCCCGACAAATAATGAACGGACATATCGTTAGACCAGTTTGTGGTCATCCAATGAAAAAGAGTCAGTCGTTGACTCCGAACAATAGTTCCCGTTTTGTACTCAACGGCACAAACTTTTGTTCCCTAAGAATAGAAGATCCAAAAAAAGGTAAACAATTGGACACAAATTGGACACAATTTGAATATTTTAGTCATTAATTAATTAATTGATTTACAAAATCAGTTGAAGACACGAATGACAACGACGTGAAGCTAATGCTGTCCACTATAACAGAGATTAGTCGGCATTTCATAGTGTGTGGAAAGTTAGGCGAAGGCACGTTCTCTAAGGTCTTCAGAGCCAAACATTTGCATAATTCCAGTAAAGAATATGCCCTCAAATATGTGATCCCAACGATAAGGCCGTCGCGAATCGCCGCTGAAATAAGATATTTAAGAGATTTGGGCGGAACTAAGAATATCATTGGAGTCAACACTTGTTTCTATTCTAAAGGACACACCGTTTTAGTTATGCCTATTTTCCCGCACCAAAAGTTTACTGATTATGTCAACCAATTGACTGTTGAAGAGGTCAGACATTATATGAAGAATCTATTGATAGCACTGGAAAGAGTGCACTCCTCGGGTGTCATTCATAGAGACATAAAACCGGCCAACTTTTTATACGACCGAAAGACACGAAAGTATGCTTTAGTCGACTTCGGTTTGGCTCAAAACGAAAGGGAACTACTCGTCAGAACTCATAGTAACGGCGCCTTCAGAAGAATCATTTCAAACAATGAAAAGTCAAATAAAGACAATAAGTTTAAAATTCCCGAAACTATTAACAAATCAAAGAAACGCTTAGCACTAATCGATTGCACCACTTCTCTCTCTAACAACGCTTCCATCAAAAACGACAATAAATGGCAAATAAGAAAAAGGTCTCGAACTGAGGCTAAACTAATAGAGAGGACCAGAATTGTGCCCAAAAGAGCTCGACTCGAGTACTCACCAGAAAAGGAGTCCAGTGTTTTTAATTCGCCGATAACTCCGACCCCAGTATTTAAGTCTCCGACGAGTCGTCCGCCGGTCCCTACCGATAGTATGACAACTCCCGTCAAATGTGGTCTGTCTGTTGTTCCGGAAACTCCTCCGAAAACACTTATGAAAAAACTGAACACTTTATGTGTTGACACAAACGATAAAATGATTCCAAAAGAAGTGAACGAAACACCAAAATCTAGATTTAAATCAATGCAAAAGAAGACAAACACTTCGGTTAATAAAACTACGACTGATTTAAACTGTGAGTGCATTAAAGCCAATCAGGTCTGCAGTGTTTGCAAATCAAGACCCGAATTAGTGGCCCCGAGAGCCGGCACTCCTGGCTTTCGAGCGCCTGAAGTCCTCTTAAGATATTTACTGCAAACGACACAAATAGACATTTGGAGCGCAGGAGTAATATTTGCATCACTTCTGAGTGGAAGGTATCCATTCTTTCGAAACACCGATGATATGACATCTTTGGCCGAAATTATAACAGTTTTGGGTTCGAAAAGAGTCAAAAAAGCGGCCAAAGATTTGAATAAAACATTAGTTATTTCTAATAATTTTTCGCCAATGAATTTGAAAGAAGTTTGCGAACGATTAAGGGATAACCCGTCCTTTAAAGCGCCGGACTCTGCATATGATTTGTTGGACAAACTATTGGATCCAAACCCTAATCATCGATGGAATGCATCCAAAGCTCTAAAACATGAATTCTTTAGTGACGATAATTGAAGACAACATTTGTCTGACTCTAAGTTTGAGTCTTGAGTTTCAATTCCTATCATTTATTTTAATTCGTATTTAAATTTTTAATTTTTCTGTTGACATAACATTTGATCTCATATTTTATGTCAAAATATAAACTTAGAAAACGATTAAAAATTGAAAATAAATTTTTGAATAAAATATTTTTGAATTTAATATTAATTGAAAAGTGGTTTAAATGTCGAATCAGGAAATTAAATAGAATTCAAAAGCAACGAAAGAATGTTCTGGATTTCAACACTCCAGTAAACATTTGTTACCAATTTTCTTCCCAACTCTTGAAACGCCATTTTCTAAACCAATTGCAAAGTTTAACTTGATAATCTACCTTGATTTCACTATCAGTCATATGAGCGAAAAGGTTACCCTCACAGTTTTGGGTGTACCACCTTGTCAAGCATATTAGTTGGTCAAGTTCATTTCTCATTAAACGTGCTAAATTTCAAACTCGTCATATTCTCGGTGATTCCTTATTTAAAACTTGTACTCAATTTTTTCATGTACAGAATGAGCATGTTCAAAATTTAAAGAGGTTTGCATTAAATAAATAAACAACTTTTGAGTAAAATGTACTCTGAATAAAATTTATTATTTGACGATAAATAAATAAACATAAATTTTTTGTCCTTGATATTTTGACTAGCTATGCATATGAGTCATATTCATAGCTAGTCAAAATATGAAGGCCAAAAAATTTATGTTTAAATTTAAGGCCACAAAAATCTTTTAGTTTTACTTCTAATTTATGAGGAAATAAAATGTGAGAAATTGATAGACAATTCTTGAGTTATGTTTGAGGAGTGCTTTCTATTGGCTATAATAAGAGTTTGTAATAAATATTGAATAAGTGGTGAAAAACCCAAAACATCTGATAAAGTAATCAAAAGTCTATTATTAATGTCTCAACACATAAAAGCGGCTGAAATAATAGTAACGAATAAGTGCTAACTATATTGGATAACAGTGTTTCACACGCTTTTTTGTGTTGATAATCACTATATTACTGCACTCAATGTTTCAAATATTTAAATACTTTTAGTGTTCGTTATCTTTGATAATAAAAATTTTAGTCAAAACTTAATTTAATTATCGTTTGATTTGAGTTAATAAATAATTAATTAAATTATGGATTCAAATGTCAGGCGAAGAGCTAAAGATCAGCACAAAAATCATCGATCAATGGATGGATTAAAAGACTTAAAACAATCTAAAGTCAAATCAAACGATAACTCAATTATTTCTCGAATTATAGCGTTATTTAAAAAGACTTTAATTATTTTATTTATAATTTTGATTATTATAGTAATAGTATTGATATTAAGTCCGTTTGTATTCCGATATTCGTCGACAGTTCGCCGTCTCTTAGTTTTTATGAATTACGTTAATTTCCCGCTTTTCAAGAACTTAAGTGATCCGCAAAACACTTTTCAAATGAATTGTACCCGAAATTTGTTTATATCTCATGAAGAGAGCGGTCAAAACATCCGTTTAGGTGTTTGGCATATATTGCCGTTAAGTCGCAAAGAAGATTGTCTTCATTTAATCCATTCTAATGACTCTTCCCTTACCTTCGATGACAAGCGACCCATTTTTCTGTATCTTCACGGCAACGGCGGTGCCAGAGGTGGACACCACAGAAGACAGTTATATGAAGTATTGTCCAAATCTCGTTTGGACGGACATGTCGTCACTTTTGATTATAGAGGATATGGAGACTCGTCTAATATATGGCCGACGGCTGAAGGACTTCGAAGAGACACAGACTCTATATATAAGTGGTTATTGAGTCAAAAGCACGTCAACAGAAGTCGAGTCATAGTTTGGGGACACTCTTTAGGAACAGCCGTTGGTATTAGATTTGTCAGCCAATTGTCAAGAGATGAGAATCCGAGAGCTATTATATTGGAAGCGCCGTTCACTTCGATCGGTGAAGCCATTCAATGGCATCCGTTGTCCCAAATATTTCGCAATTATTTTCCATATTTTGACAAATATTTTGTGGAACCCGTCGTTTCCAATGATGTGACAAATTTTGATTCCATATCACTATTAAATAGAATAGAAATACCTCTCCTTATTCTTCATTCTCAAGACGATGGTATTGTTCCGTTCCATTTGGGACACAAACTCTATGAACAGTCACTCAAAGATCAGCCTAAAAGTTGTAGAAAAGCACAAATGATTGCATTTAACGGAAAGTACGGTTACGGACATAAATACTTATTTAGAGACTCAGAACTTCCAGTGATTGTCCAGAATTTTATTAAAAACTAAACATTAATTTAAATCTATTTAATTAATATTTGGAATTATCTATCAGTCCATCAATTTTTAAGAACAGTTTTAATTATTCGTTGAATTTTCTTATTTACATTTATTATGATTTTCTATTGACTTCAATACAAATATTTATTTGATTTTAATTTTTTGTAGTTTTTTTCAAAGAATATAATAAACAGAATATAAATGAAAGAAAAGCTTTGCTTTAAATTCATTTTTAATATTAATTTCAATATAAAGTTAGAGACAAAGATTGAGTTAAAGTTTATAAAATAAATGTTAATTATTGCGATAAACCTAATAATTGGAATAATAGCTTAACGATAGGGCGTCCCATAAGAGAAAAAGTTGTCGAATGACTTCTTGGGGTCAATAAAAGTGACGATTGCGACAAACGCTTCGATTGACGGGGACTTACATTCGATAATATAGTGCTCTGAGATATCAAATTAAATATAAAATCAAAAGTAATGCCCATTAAATGTTAACAAAAACTAAATAAAAAGAGTATTGACTCACGAGTTCAGACTTGATTTCGCGATCAATTTTCTGTTTGTCGCCCTCACTAAAAGTGGCAGACCTTTGAGCGACCATTGCTTGGGATATAATAAAGTTTAAGCTCATTTCAAATATGAATACCAATAGTGAAGAGATCCGCGGATCGGGTGGTGAGCTCTCAGTGTATGAAGACTTTTCATTCTAACAAAATATAAATTATTTAATAGAAAAATTGTGTCATTAATTGAATATTAAATAAATACGCGATTAATGGCTTTAATACACATATGAATGCAATTAATAAGTGAACCAAAACTGAGAGTTAAATTTGGGTCGACATTCGGTGACGAAAAATTTGTATTTATTATAATATTTAAATCATTATAAAAGGGTTTATCCAATAAATAGAGAATATCCGGCGAAACATTTTGTAGGAATGCTATCGAAAAGGCCTGAAAAGTGAAGAGTGAGTCCAAAACTGTGGTATCGATTGAAGTACTGCTTAATTCTGGTTCCCATGAAATTGATTTGCGGAGACTTTTAGTCTCAAAATCAGAGGTCGGAGAGATCTTCTTTGGTGTCAACTCTAAAGGAACGACAGCTTTGGATGGATCGGGATTTTCCATTAAATAACTTAAATAATTGGGTCGAATGAGAAACGCAATGACAGAATTACTTGTCTTTAAAATCTCGTCTTGAATTCGTTGAAACGAAAGCATATGACTTGTTCTCCATATTTGGTGATAATGTGAGAGAGAATGACATAAATTGACGATTAATATCGATTCAGATATTTCCTCATCTTTTGGATTAGTTCGAAGTTTTGTCAAAATATCTGTTAAATGATCCAAATGTATGGCAACAAAAGTGATGGCCGTATCCACAAAATGATGTCTTAATTGTTTGACTAAATTTATAATGAGTCGCATCGACAGATGGAAGACATGATTCCATTTCAAAGGAGATATGAATTTGCTTTTGATAACAGACACAGAACTTGTGATATAAGTATTTTGTAATGAAATACACAAATTATCGACGAAACCAATTGAGAATAAAATGTCTGCAGTGGTCTCGATTGAGGACAACTCCACCAGAAGTGACATAATATGAACGGCGAATTCGAGACCAATTCGTTTTTCATTCAAAAGGTTCAGAAGATTAGTCAACGAACCTATTATTGAAAGTTTATTTAAAACTTGTATCCAAACCGAAGCCCGACAACTGTTTTGAGTGATCAGAGTTTGGAGTAATGAGATTGAAGTCACCGAAAGTTTAAACTCTATTTCCAGACTTTTTTGTGAATTTTTAATTTGTTTGTCAATAATTCTTAGACTTTGATTAAGGAGTTCACACGAATAGGAGATCCAATTGCAGGAATTGAAGTCTTTTGTGGACAGTTGTAAGTATTGAATGATTGTCGCCTCAATTGTATGCAAAACATTGAACCGAAGAACTTCTTTCATTACTTCAGTACTTCGGAGAAGAGTTTCTATTTTTGTATTCCATTCTTCTTCTGAGTCAATACACGTTTGTTTCCATTTGACTAAAATAATCAGAAAAATGTCGGAAAGAGTTGTGATCACAATATTATTGATTTGACTTCTTTTTAGTTGAGTTAACAGACAATCAATTATATCATTAATTAATTTGATTTTCATATCGTCTCTGATATTGAAGGGATCGAACTGTAAATTATTTGTAAACAAAATTATTAATAAATTCATTAAAAAAATGTATTAAAAGAAATGACT
>LBFM01002909.1:10383-23779 GCA_000988765.1 Achipteria coleoptrata | reverse complement strand
AAAACTTGAGTAAGTAAGTGCGAACATAATTACTTGGAGTTTGCTCTTATTTCAAGTAAAGTAGAGTTGAGTCTAAGTGCGAATTCAGTATTACTATTGAAACATAAAATTATTCCTTTAACTTATGATAAAAGTTTGCAAAATTCCAAAATTATCACAATTTGACTCAAGATTTAATGAAAAATTATTAATTTATTTTAGAATAAGTGCTAAATTGGAGTAACAAACAGTGAGTTAATATGAAATTAAAGTTTATACTAATTTTGATTAATTTGTCAAAAATTAAAAACTAAAAAGTGATTTAAAAGTGGAATCATTTGAATTGAAAGTTCATAATTTGTTGACTCAAAAAATAGATTGACATTAATTTTTGGATAACTATTAATTACATATTACTTAAACTTGAAATTTAAGGAACAAAAAGTTGAATGAAAACAAATTGAAATTCAATGGACTAATATTTGTTGCGATAAATAAAACTTTTTTCTCATTTTGTAAACTATTATTACTAAACGTAAGATTGAGAGGAATTGTTATTTAGTTTAAAAGGTGGGTTTTGTCTTAAATTTTGAACTCTTGGAAACACCTTCTTTTTATTTGAAGTCTTCAATAAGTGTTGACCTCTTTCCACATCAGTCCAATTCATTTCTTCTTAAAGTGTTGTTTTTGTTTAGCACTAAAACAGGTGTGAAGTGAGAGATATATTCAAAGCAAAAGAACTGAAGACTGAGTGATAACCTGAGACTTGTATTAAACGAATCAATGAAAAAGTGTTTTCTTATATTTTTATGCCTCAATTCATCAAAACTTTTATTTATCCAAAATTTTTAAACAAATTTTAATATGAATTTTGATTTTATTTTAAATTTTAACTTAATTTTGATAAATATATTGAAATTAATATTTTGTATACATTTATGTCAAACACAAGAAATGAATGTCTATTACGAGACACACAAGTCTTCAATAAATGGTAACTAATAGTCAATTGAGTCGAAAGTTTATTGGAGTTTATTTGCATTTAAACAGAGAATAACCCAAAGGATCACTTGTCTCACAGCGAAGACGGCATTTCTATTAACAGTTATGGACTCGAGTCGATGCCTCTCCAAATCATTTTACACATGGATAAGACTATGGCTCTCTTAGAGTTTGACAGTTCCGGTAAAGTGCTTGAAAAGTGCCAATTATTTGATTTGGAGAAAGAGTCAGACAGAGCCGACTCTACCTCTACCGCCACAACCAATGGTCTGCCAGTAATTCCATCAGACTTTAAGACAATGCAAGAGGCGATTAACAAATGCCGCGAATTGACTGAACAGTTGATTCCCGTTTCAACACAGGATCAGAGTTCAGCAAACATTACTACTGACGGATCCATTTCCCTGTTTTCTCTTTGGCGCGGATTAATTCCCGGCACTAAAGTAAGTGTTGAAAATTCTGTGAAACCATTTCTTATAAATATTTACATTTAAACAAAAAGTTGTTCTCTTTTTTGCCGTTTAAACGAAAAATTGTTCTCTAAATAAATATTTGTTTATCTCTTTTAATGTTAAGCAAAGTTAACCTAAAGTTTACATTAGTTGACATAAGTTAACAAGGAACATTTGAACATTTCTCAAAACTCATAAATCAGGTTAATTATCACAAACAAAAGGACCGCATTTATTATTTTTGTTAGACTAAACAAAGACTTTCAAAAGTTTCGGTTCCTTTCCTTTTGAATTTTTATTCTTATAATAGACTATAATTTTGGAAATCCTTTAAAAATATATCTAAAAAGCATTTCATGCAGTAATTCATAGAAAAATGAGTCTCCAATTCAAAAGCAGACCATAAGTTGATATGAGTTGCAAAAGTCAGACAACTTTTTGCTTTTTTGAAAACTCATTCATTCATTGAATGCAAATGGAATTAATTTTTTGTTAACAAAAGAACAAACACTTGTGAACAGCATTTAGAAAATCTATTTTTTATTATCCATTAAAACTACCCAAATGTGGAGCGGAACAAATTCCAAGATATTTTTTGTTGGTATGACTTCAGATTTGAAACTATTGTTTTCCTGTTCTGCTATAAAAGAACAAAAATATTTGTCTGAATTTTTATGTGAATCAAAATTTCAAAAGAAAAATAAAAATCAAAACAATTAATAACATAAAGAATATATGAGTCACTGATTAAATTGTTTTCATTGCATTTATTCAAAGAACCACTGTTTGTGTCAAACAAATAGAGAATATTTGAATTTGAAAATGTTAGTAAATGAGTCTAGTTTAGTTTAGTTTAGTTTAGTTTAGTTTAGTTTAGTTTAGTTTAGTTTAGTTTAGTTTAGTTTAGTTGCTTTACAACTTATATTCTCTGAACAGAAAGGAAATGAGTTTGTCATTAATGAGTTAATCTGTTAGTCACTCAAACATAAAAGATTAATTGTATTCAATTGTGCCAAAACCACAACACAACTCAAACTGCCCAAGTAGAGTTTAGAACATTATAATGAGATTACAGTATAATACTTTTAGGCGACAATAATTGGATCCTAAATATACATATTATTTAATGAATGATTCGATTAATTTTTTCTGAAATTTTATTTTTTTTAAATTTATTTTCATAAGTGGTGTGGTTTAGGCGATGCCGCCAATACATACGATGATCTTGGTTCTAGACGTGATATTGATCTTTGCTGTAGAGCTCACGATCACTGTCCCATACGATTGAAGGTATCTATTTATTTAAAATCTAAATTAGTAATAATTAGTGTAAGATTATAAAGGTCATTTTGATAGAATTTTTGAGTAATTTGTACAAAACTTGATTAGATTGAAAGGTCATTATTTTAGTCACTTTCGACCGACACTTTTATGACCCAATTCTGGTGACCTCTGGTTCTGATGATCTCTATTTATTGAAAGACTAAAATTATTTTTGACTTACAGGCGCTTAGAATTGGTTACGGACTCATTAATCTATCGCTTTATACTAAGTGAGTACTGATTTCACTTTTATATTGTAAAATATTTGAGACTAAACCTAAATATCAAAACAATCAAATGTCTGACCCAAAGGTCACACTGTGATTGTGATGAAGATTTCCTAAAATGTCTGAAGCGATCGTCAAATTCTTACTCTTCAATGTTAGGCAACTTTTATTTTAATGTACTAAAAGTTCAGTGCATTAAAGAGGAGAGACCTGTCGTATGTGTGGAAATCAGGTTTGGATTAATTAATTCACACATTATTTGAAGAAATCGATTGAATTATTTTAAATTATAGACGAAATAGCAGTGGAAAAGAAGAGTGTGCTCGATATGAAATGTCTAACGACCCCAAAATGAAATTCGTTACACCAGAGCTTCAATTTTAATTACAATTGATTTTAGTTTTAAAACTATTATTTTTAAGTTTTTTCTCTTAGATTTTAAATATTTTTAATTTGTATTATAATTTGTCGAATGATTTGATTTTCAATTAAGATATATATTTGATGTAAAGTATAACTGAATTCTGTTTAATAGCTGTTCATTAGTTGTTATATAAAATTTTATGTCTTTCAACACAAAAATTGTATATTTGTTATATAATACCGAATAAAATGTTGTATTTCTTCTGTATTATTATTTTTAAAGAATTCATAAAAAACTTTTGAATCATTAAATTATTATTTGTTTGATTACATAACCTTTTGTCAATCGAAACACACTTCCGATGGATATCTACTGTTTTAATCGTTTGTTTGCTTAAATACAGAATTAAGTGTTATTTACATGAAATCAATGGATACCAACCAAAGAATTTCGAAGAATTTAATGCTTAGTAACTAATGATTAGTATTGAACTCTATTATAGTTTCAATTTTAATCATCAAAATTATGTTTGACTCTAATTGAGACATATTTAAGTTGAATGAATTGAAAACATTGAGTTAACTAAAACTTGATATCAGGATCTCTTCATTTGGCAATTACCAAGGTATTTAATACATAAATCAATTATACTTTTTTACTATGTTTTGTATGTTTTTTGATAACTTGTTTCTTGATTTAAATGAATAACTAGCTTGATCATTGATAAGCTAGAAAATATATATCGATTGGTAATAAGAGAACCCCAACTCATATCTGTTAGACAATCAAAAAATTTGAAACCTTTGTTTCAATAGTTTTCAATTAATCTTATATTTAGAGTTGGGATATGAAAATCATAAGAGATATGAGATTTTGTTTAATATCCAAATATAGACTAATTTATTTGACAAACTTTAAACTCATTAATAAAACAATAATTTAATACAATATTAACGACAAATTCATTTCTAAAAACCAAAAAAGGATTCAAAAGTAAATTAAAAACAATTATTTAATAGTATTAATAAAACCATTGAAATCAATGCATATTTTAATCATTAATTTTCAAAAAATTGAATTTCAAAATAAAAATATCAGTGAAATTCAAATCAATTAGAAATTAGACTTCAGATCAATAACAGTAAATATTACACGAAAGGACTGGTATATGGAAAGGAATCGAAAGGACATTATTACAATTGAAGCGAATTAATAGATTCTGAAGAAGAGGACAGACATCGCTTTTAATTAAAAATTTAGATTAGAATAACATTAAATTCATAATAAAAAGTGAATTAAAATTAATTAAACTGAAAAAATAAAGGTATAAATGATTGAAAATAAATCTATAAATTGATTGAATTCCGTTTAAAATTTAAATGTTTTCTAAAATAATCAAAAAATAATTAAATAATAATTAAATAATTAGTGGAATAAATGCGACGACTGTTTCATAACAAATATATTAAGAATAGTCCAAAACGTGAACAAACATTAAAATCTCAATATTTTTCTTCTCTAATAAATTGATTCTTTAATAAACCGAATCCTTTAATGTTATGTAAATATAAAACCAAAATAATCTCTAATTAAGTGCCGAAAAAAGTATTTTAACCAAATATTGGGCTAAATATTAAAAACCGAATTAATAGAGAATTCGATAATAAAAAGAATTAAACTATAATTACAAATATAATTGGATTTAAGAAACCGAATGACTAGAATTGTTATGATTTACTGAATTGTTTAATCGATTGATTTTGCTGTTGGAAGTGCTGTTCCATTCACTTTTTGAGGACAGGTTATACATAGAATATGACGGATCTTTTGTCACCTCTTTTACAATCTTAAGAAATTTTGGTAATTTTGGAATAAACTCTTTGCTCTTTAATGTGGTGTAAGTCTCGAGAAGAATAAGTCCTTCACATCTTTGATTACACGGATTTTTATAGATATCCATTTGAAAGTATATGTCTTCCCATAGGAAACATCGACGTGTCTTATAAACAGTGTGGTGAGTGTCGTCCCTTTGGGCCAACATATTAACGTAATCTCTGTGAGTGATCTGTCGGCGCAGTTCTACCGCTTGATCTCCGGTATCGCTTCTGCGGACAGTGTGCTGATAACTCCAATTCCCTGTCGTTTCCAATCAATTATTAATAAAAAAGAAAGAAAACAATTAAAAGTGTTAACCATTTTGTCCGCGTTTTCGTAGTCGGGACTGAATTTTTTGATTAGAAGACGTTAAGTAGTCGTGAACCACATCGAAGTCCTGATAGGGCGGGAACTCTGACTCTCGCGGCAGAAACTCAACCAAAAATTTGATTTTACGCGCAGTTGAGGCCAAACGGTCGCCGGCGTCGATACCAATACGACGGCAGACATTCTTTAGAGATATTATCTTTTATTAAATATCTTAAGAAATAAATAATAAATACCGCAATCATTCGCTTTAATTTAGTGTCAAAATCGGTTGAATTATCGATAACATCGATGTATGGGTGGCCAACCCATGCCTCTATAGTTGCCTTATCGAGAGAACGGGCCAATTCCAGTCCTTCAGTACGACAGGGGTTGTCATCAACATTATAAAAAGGTTCGGCTCCATTGGCTGCTGTTATCAAATGAATCACTTGATTGTATCGGTTGTCTCTCAGCTCTACGGCATTCCAACCGTTTTGTTTCAACACCCGATCCCACGACTCTTTCGACATATCTTTAAATATTTAAAAAATTACTTATAATTGAGATGTAATGAAGGAGTGGACAGACATGCGGTGGCGTCCATAACGCCCCGATCGCAGATCACTAAACAGTTAGACTTCGAAGACTCGGCTAAATCGAAAAATGTGGTCTCAGTTGCGATCATCACTTTTATCAGATTCTCCTGAAATCTTTCGGCCTCTTCTTCAGAGAGATCGGGGAAACGGACGCCACCACTGAATAAAGTGGTGGCGGTTTCGGGAACGCGATATACTTTCCATCCCATGTTCTCAAAGAAAGTACAGAGTCGTGCCTGTCCTGTGGTCTTCCCACTACACGGACCCCCTGTAAGAACCAATTTGTAAATAATGCAGTCCTTCTTCTCCTGATCCGAACACATCTTCAAACTCAACAAAACACTTCAAATAACACAAAATCTATTAAATGATTAAATTATAAGAAATTTGATCCAAAGATGAATGAATTGAATAAAATCTTTATTATTAACATTAATTAAATTCTTTTGTTTCACAAATAAAATCTATTAATAAAAGGTTTAAATATTATATTTTAGTGTTTAAATGCGTTTAATACTGAAAGCCATGCGATTGGCTTAACATTAGTTTAATTGAATGCAATAAAACATTAAAACATTAGCGAAACCGAAACCAAAATACTGTTCGTCAGAATCACTGCTTTAAACAGGAATTGGATCACAGATTCTATGATTCAATGATTGGCTAACACTTCAGCCCTATTGTGATCACAGAATATTAAGCGCTCTTATATAGCAATTATTATATAGTAATATTCAATACCATTATTAAAACAGTATCTCATGTAGTGTTCCCAATATTGCAAATATAATTCCTTGATTATTAGTTAAATTTACCAAAAACCTCCTTCATATTTCATTATCAAACAATTTTAACCACAGTTTTCAATTATTTTCTACATTTTTTTGCCTTGAGTTTCCATTACCATGCGAAATTTCAACCTGGAGAAAGGGTCCAATACCATGAGAATCAAGGTGATTCCTTTAGTGTTGGCAACACTAATCTCATGTCTCCTCTATTAGACACAGAATAGGAGAGACACTATTCTGTGTTTCCATCTATTGATTTACTTCAATCCAATGCTTACCTAATGTTTTGATTTAAATGTTTGGTCACATGTTTTGAATTTTAATTTTTTAAAATTACTTTTTAAGCGATTAATCCAATGAACGATAATATGAATACAAGTGATGATAATATTGGTGAGGAAAGGGTTATTTTATTCAGTGAATTAAGAGACGCATTGATTGGTCCGAATAAACGAAAAAGTGGTAATTTGATGGTTCCAATGACTTTAGGCGGACAGACAATCAAAACAAATGAGGAACGAATGGTTGAGAAGGCATTCGAGAGCTGTGCCTTTAAGACAGGACTCAGTTGTATTATGGGCTTCGGTTTGGGTGCAGCTATCGGTCTATTTTCGGCGAGTGTTGGACCCGAAGCTACACAACCAGAAAATCAAACCGTTAAACAAGTGCTCAAAGATATGAAATTGAAGACAATGTCTTACGCCAAGAACTTTGCTATTCTGGGCGCTATGTTTGCTGCCATTGAGTGCACCGTTGAATCGGTATTCTCTTCACTAAATTTTATTTTAATAAAATTACTGACCATTTGTTTGAATGGACAGCACAGAGGAAAGACTGATTGGAAGAATGGAACGATGGCCGGAGGTATCACCGGTGGACTAATTGGACTCAGAGGTCTGTCCTTTTGATTCACAAATTAAATGAATTTATAAATTGTATTAAATGTTTGATAAATCCATTAAACAACTGAAAGCTGGTCTTAAAGGAGGTATTTTAGGCGCCGCCGGTTTCGCTGCCTTTTCCACAGTAATTGACTACTATTTGCGTTAAAACGTATTTTAATTATGATATTAAACATCAAATTTAGGAAAAATTATTGTAAATAAAACTATTATTTCGAAACTAAAGAGAGATTTTGTTAATAATTTTTAAATAAAATTAAGTTAAAATCTGTTATCACTGTTGGAATGCAAACAATATTTCGTTTCAATATATAATGCAATCGAAAAATTTTGGCACTTTTTTGCCACTCCTCTACACTCCAGACTAGATTAGGGCGAAACGGAGTTCTGGTAATTCAAAATCAAAAGTTAATTTTAATCCATAAAATATAGAAATAAAGACTCACGACTTGTAATATCCCGTCTTTTCTTTTGATAATTCCATTGTCCACTCCTTTACTGAACGAAATTTGACCGGTTTTTCCGTCAACCATAGTATGGGTTATTCTTTTAAAAGAGAAGTTAATTACAAACTAAATAATAAATGAATGAATGTTTGTGTGAATTACCCGCCAGAGTCGACAACACTAAGTTTGTCGTTATCTTTAATCATAATCATTATTTTGGTCACCGCTTCGATCAGACTTTCTCGACAGTCAAGAATTAAATCACCCTTTAATTGATTGATGCAAATGTAAAATAAGTTAAGATAATAAAAGTAATAAAATGGTAATACTTTGTCCTGTTTTAGTTCGGCTGGAATTCTAATAATGAGAATACCGTCCGACAAATCACTTGTGACGACAGCAGATATCGCTTTATATGGCAGTCTGTGCTTCGGTTTCATATCCTTATCGTTGAGTAAATAAATGGCAGAATTGGTTAACAGTAATACTCTGGATCTCTGTTTATATCCGTGTCGATCGAATTTGACGACTTGTAGACAATACGATGTCTTTTCGTCATTTCCTTTGTATTTCGTCTCAAATATATTTCTCCGCAAAGTTTCCAATTCGTTATCTAATTATCGAATTTGTTATCAATTTATTTGTTTATAAGTATATAAGTATTACTCAATCGGTTTTCTCTGAACATATGGGGAATACTGGACTCATAACTGGACTTTTTATTGCGGAATAAATGTTCGGCGATAACCTTCTCCTCCATTAATCTTTTTCTTTCCGGACTAATACTTCTGACGTATTTCCTTACGAGTAATCTCTGATTCAATGGTCGTAAGAGTTCTGATGTCTGCAAATAAAACTCAATCAAAATATTTTTAAAAACCAGAATAGACTCACTTCTCGGCAACATTTGGGCGCATTTGGCCACGACTTGTCTAACACTGATTTTGGCAATTGTTTAGACAATCTTCTGAGCCATTCCGACCTCACATTCTTCACAAACTTTAAAGGATTAGTACTTAATTAAGATTTCATATTTAAAAAGATTAGTAATTATTTTACGGATCGGTTGCAGTCATTTTCGGGTTCGTTTCGAGTAATGAATCCTTTAATAAAAGTTCTAATCACGTGTGCGGCTACTCTTCTTCGCGCTAACAACTTCTTTGCCAAATGTCGTCTCCAATAACTAGCAATTAATGTGACAGCACTTCTCATTTTCTGAAATCGTTTCCTCTGTTGATAACCTCTGACCTGTGCCTGTATTATAGCCGCCAATTCGTGTTTTCTCATTTGAAACGCGTCCTCCGTTTCAAAGAGAGTTCGCGGAAATCTTATAAATAATTTTGTTTTTCCCATTCGATAGTCGTCTGTTTGAAACTTCAAGTGATTAACTAAAACCTGAACCCCTTGTTTTGCACTTCCTTCGAAGTGGGGCCAAGTTTTAGGGCACAACGATTTATATCGATGGAGGAACGCCTCATAATTACGTCTATACGCAAAACCTGCTCTTCTGACTCTTAAATTCTCGATTAGACCCAAGTATTTGACCTGATGTGTGACCACTTGTTCATCGAAATTATTGCCCATTTTGTGGTCATTGGGTTTAATGCATCTGACATACCAGGGCTCTTTTGACTCTAATGTAGCCATCAATTTGGCCAAACTATTCTTGAATTGTGTTCCCGCAGTGGTCGGTCTCTTTTTATTATTGATTTCGTTTTGCGGGAACACCTGTTGGATGATTGCATTTTTGGATGAACTCATGGCTCGTTTGAGATCGCGATAAAGCAAATCATTGTTTTTGTCGAGAAATCCTTCGATATTATAGACTACTTCTCCCGCGTAATGACTTAACCGGAATTGCTTTCAATTCAAGTAATCGATTATAAATTCAATTAATTTTATTAATACTTAGACTCTGAGACTGTCTTACATTTCTGTCGATAATCTTTTTAGTTTTATTGTCAGCGATATTATGAGCACAGAAGTGGTGATGAGTGCCAACATTGAGCTCCAGTTTCTCTAAAAAGGTCTCATCGGTTGCTTCTCCAGGTCTGAGACATTCCTCGTCTTTAAACAAAAGTAAAAATAATCAGAATTTTTAGGGATAAGATGTCAATCAATTTTTAACCCAATAAAGCAATGATTCCTTTGTGTCGTTCCTCAATCAGATCACATATAATTCGATTATTAAAGTACTCAACCGATTCCCACTTTAGATTAAAAATATATAAAAATGTTTAGTCCTTTCAAAACAAATAAATTAAAGCCTATGCCTGACTTCACCTCAATTTCTTCGCGTCGATACTCTTCCTGTTCTGATTTGAGTGTCAGTTCAATGAAGAGTTGTTGTAGTTTTTCATTGCAATAATTGATACAAAACTGTTCGAAACTATTTTTCTCGAATATTTCAAAGCCATAGATATCTAATAAACCCATTAATGTTTTGCGAGTCTTATGTTTTCTATTTTCCAGCGAATCGTTTAGTTTATAGACTAACCACGAGAACAATCTTTCATAAACAGCTTTAGCCAAAGCATCCCTCGCATAAATAGCCTGATCTCTCGTTAATGGTGTGCTCACTGATTCACCCCTGGCTTCAATTGTTCTATTGATGAGCGCCTGTTTTAGTAAGTCTTCGTCGCATTCAAGTAATTTGGAGATATGAGAGACAGTCTTGTACTGTGCGATCACTGCTAAGTTATTTTCTTCATAAAAGCCAGTGTTTCCCATATGAAGTACTGACGCCACTATTGATAGTATAGTCTGTTCCTCATTGGCCTCGAAGTCAAACACTTTGAAAGCATTCTTAACGACATTAAACTGTTTTGAGTCGTCGACACCAGTAATGTCTTCACTTTCGCCCTGATTTAGATAGAAATAGTGCTGAGGATCTCTTCTTAGGAATAGTTGACTCAAAGTGTGATCGTCGGCGCCGTTAACCAACTGATAGAAAATATGGAAATTTCTTTCGCCTCTATTTTGATGAATAACTCTTGACTTTTCCAATAAGTAATTATTGATGTGTCCGCCCAAAGGAGAACCCAAATAATCGAATTCAATGTCCATATATTTGCCAAAACGACTGGAATTGTCGTTTCGGTTAGTCTTTGCGTTTCCAAACGCTTCTAAAACCGGATTTGAAAGAAGGAGTTTGTCTTTAACGCTCTCAACGGTCGGGTTGTGATGACTGGCGGCCGCTAAGTATTGAAGAATTTTTTTTGAGGCCTCAGTCTTACCCGAACCGCTTTCACCCGATATTAGAATACACTGATCGCGACATTCCTCTCTCATCAGTCGATACGAGACATCAGAAATGGCAAAACTTTAAAGAGATTATCAGTAAAAAAGAGATTATTTTAATAGTGATTAAAATAGTGATTACATGTGTGGCGGCAGTTCATAGAGATTGACATTTCTGTACTCTTCAATGATGTCATTGGAATATATGCTTAAATTCTTGTAAGGATTAACAGAAACCAAGACTTGTCCGATAAATGTCTGTTTGAATAATATTTGAAATAATCGAATAAATAAATATTTATTCTGTGCTAAAATAATAATAAAATATTGAGTTCAGACTCACATAAATTAGATTCTCTTTGAATCTCTTTCTGAGATTTTCAATGAATGCATTTCGATCGGTGTAGTCCTCCAAAAGAACGAAGTCCTCCACTCCCACCCTATCTCTTGCGTGTAATTTGTTTTCCATAATAATTGTTTGGGTTTTCAAATGAATTCCAAATCAATGTCTGAACAGATTTGTGAAGATCTGCGAAAAAAATTGGATTCCAATTAATGATAAGCAATAATCGGTTGCTTCGAAACATTACTCCAAAACTTAATGTTTATCGAAATAAATGCATATTTTCTCAGATAAAGACTTTTATTCCTATTATAAACTGATAATTAAAAGCAATTTAGCCTTTCATTCAATTATTATTTTGGGGCAAAAATTCTGTTGAAATAATAAATAACTTTCTCTGAAAACATATAAATCTTGAATTTTATTCACAATTAATAGTATTTAATAGAATTTATTACTTAAATAAAAAAATGAGTAATTTCTGTGTAATAATAAGAATAAGAAATAAGTTATCAAAATATTTGCAAATTTTGTCGTATAAACAAATTGATAGTTAATTAATGGCAAATGTTTTTATTGCAATTTGAACTAAAAATAATAATATAATTTTAAATATTTCAGAACATTTGAACTGAATTGAGACCAAATTATATTAAATTGTGAAACACCTGCGCCTAATGTCCGCAAAATGCGTTTATTATTTCCAAACGAATTGCTTTAAAGTTGTTTCCAAAAGCAATAGAAATGAATTTTGTGTCACTCATTATTTGAAAGTTCAAATAGTTTTGATAATTTTGATCGACTCTTATTTTGATTGGAAACAGGGATTTAGAGACAGACTAGTCTATCAAATTACCTTTCTTAATTCCTCAAATTTGACAAGCAATAAGGAAATGCACAAAAAAGTATAGAAAATAATGTATATAGATCAAATGATGCTGATCTCCCGCTGAAGTCTCGTGATATCAATTTATTACTTCCTATGCTTTAAAGACATTTTTTCATAAGAGATGTAATTTTCTATTTATGGTAATTCATATGACTTTAGTCTAATTTTAACTTCAGTTACATTTAAATTTTGAACATAACTTTAAAGATCATAGCATTTGATAGATGAAAATTAATTAGAAATTATGATTCAAATATTATTTAAGTATATCTTTCAGTTAAATCATTCAGAAATTTCATTAAAACTTCAGTTAAAAAAGTATTTGAGAATTAATTGCAGTTTTCTTACAATTTGTATAAAATGGCATTCAATACATGTTTTTGTGGTAAAATCTAAAAGTATTTATTATATAAATGTTAAATAAATAGTAGGGTTCATCACTTGATGACAAAGCAAGGTGAGAACCTATCATACTCTCGATTATATTAATTCTAAATAAGGTAACCATTGATTATGATATGAAATACAATTGTCGTCATCGATAAAACACTTGTGAATAGAATAACATAAACTCATAAATAATTCACTGATTGTTAAGAAAATACAATCTATCCTGTTAATAAGCCAGTCCGCGCTGCGACCAATAGGTTCTGACTAATAG
>LBFM01002909.1:0-10311 GCA_000988765.1 Achipteria coleoptrata | reverse complement strand
CTAGAGATGCATACAATTCCAGTCCCTTATACCCAGGTTTCGCTTATTTGCGATTCACCTATTGATGGGATTTTTAACATTATAACTCCACAAGACCTCGCTTATATTAGGTTTTTACCTAAATCAGGGTCACCTATTGCTGGGATAGATTGTATCAATAAGTGGTTAAAAACACTTACTATAAAATATTTGATGACTATCTTGAAAATTGTCTAAACTTTTCAAACAATATTTCAAATGTGAACCAATAAATAAGTAGTAAAACAAATCACTTGTAAACTAATTGACTTTTTTTGAAAACTATTTAAACCCAAAAGTTTGAATCGTCTCGAGAGACAAAACTAATTAAAAGCCTAAAGCAATAATCAAACACCTAGTTGCAAATTGGATGACCTTAAAGTTAGTGAATTAATTGACCTCAAATCGAATTAAATGACATTTTATGTTAAACACTGATTAAAAGTTATCAAATATTTTTCTTAAAAACAAAAAACAATAATACAAATAAAATAAGAGAGAAATTTAACATTACTTACAGACAGCAGTTTTTGAACACAAAAGCCGGTAATTCTAATGAATTTTCATGAGAAGCACTTCAACGGAGTCTATAATTAAGTTAAACAACTATTAGTAGTGTATTATCTCTTTGTTTCCTATTTTCAGGTCTGGAAAACTTTTTTTTATTCGTTTAAACTATTTGTAAATATCACTAAACAAACAAAAATTATGAACAAAAGTAGTAAACTATTATTATTTCGATTATTATCTATAGATTGCAATCTTTTGATGACAAAATGTTTGATGAATTTTATGTCAATTATGAGATCACAACAAAATATTTTCGTTTATTTTCGTAAATCTATTCAATTGAAAATCAAATATAATTGAAAACTTGTTTATAATAACAACAAAATTCATTTATAACTTAGGATTGATATTCAAATTATTAAGAGTTTGGGATATTGTTTGCAATCAAATGGTTATCAATAGATGAGTGAGGGATGGGATGAGCCAACAACTATCCCACTCTATTGCAATGCAACTATTAATTTAAATAATGTTAACTTTTGTTGAGTACTATTTAAAAATGTAGGCGAACTGCCAAACAGTCCAAATGCTAAACAACTTGAGTTCACTCCAATGTTTTCATTCTTTGCCTCATGTTTTTGAGGCAAAACTTCTTCGAGTTGTGCGAAAGGGAGAGTAGTATTGTCGTCGACTGTATCTGATTCAGTGCAACAACTTTTTACTCTGCGCTAAGGCATAGGCTATCATTTTTTGAAAGAGTTGACTCTAGAAAAGCAAACCCAATAATTCCAACTGAAAAACCGGTGCTGTCCTTGACTTGAGATGTTTTGGGCTCACAAACGAATGAACTCAATTTGCGATCCTATAGATTGAGAGAAAAACTTCATCTCATTTATAAAGAGTCGAAAAAATGGATTTAATTTTTTAGACTTTTGTTTTATACTATGAAGTAATCCTTTCCTTGAGTTTTTCCAATGTATTAAACTCACGATTCGCTGACATCCTATCTCTTATCTCTTCCGAAAGTTAACACAAACACTATTCCAAGAATAGAATATCAGATAACTGAGCGCTGGTCTTAAATATTAATATAATATATAATAAAAAGTCTGGACTTGAAATTTGGATCATTTTATGTCTGAATAAAACAACTTTTGAAAGAGTTTTTTGTTTCGTTTAATTTAAAGATAATTAAAAAATCTTTTTTCTCTTTAGATTTAGTTTCAAAATAATGTTTTAAAATAAATATAGAAATTCATTGAAACAAAGCCTCGACTCATTTCCTTGAAAGAGATGAGAGGGAGAGGAAGAGAGGCCTCGCATTATAAAAAGTGCTTTAATTCATTTTCATGAACTTTGTATTTATATTTTTTCCAGAATAATATTAGTCTAATCTTTTGAGTGAATATTCTTTATATCTTTCTCTTTACTCCTACTAGAGTTGAATGACTGGCAAACAGACCATTGAGTGAACAGACGGGTTAACAAATAAATGTTTGAACACTAGTTTTCGTGAATCATCGCTCGATTTAATAGTAATTTCAATTCAATTAAATTTTGTTTATTTATTGCAACCAATTGTTTGTCAAATGAATGAATTGACTCAAATCTAATGATCAAACAAATGATCGATTGATTTCTCAATATTTGATTTCAAATCAATCATTCCTTTCGACAGAATTATTGTTAATATTTTAAGCCATTGACTGCTTTAAAATTATTTACAATTTCCACAAATCTGTTGGCTTTTTATGAAAAAATTGAATTAAATTCAAATCAATAATTTTTGAATGATTACAAAGAATAAGGCCATTGACTGTGAACTCTATCTATCATTTAAACACAAGTCAGCCCTTTTAAACCTTTTTGAATCCCTCCCATAGTTTGGACATCAATTACCAGATAATTAGATATTTGTTTTTCAATCTTAAATCAAGTAATTTATTAAATCATTTCAAGAATTCAATGAAAATTTTAAACATTAATATATATTTTAAATACAATTTCAATAAATATTTTGAACAATAACTCAATTAATTCTAATTAAAACAAATGTAACTTTTTTTGACACAAGACTTATCTATTTTCTGATCGTCTTAATGATAAACATGAGTGGGAGGTATGACTTTGGGATGGGTTGACAGTTCAACAGTTTAGATATTTTGTTTTGGGGAATATTTTGCATATGTTCTGATCAATTAAATTCAAGACTAAAAGTAGTAATAGTTGAGGGGATGGAAAGACATACACTGAAAAGTTCAGAGCATAAGTAAACTTCGAGTTTAGCTCTCAATGATGTGAAACCAAAAGTGAGCGCAAACTGAGTGTCATTCGACTGCAAAGTCGTTGCGTCTAAACCTTCATTTGTTGACAACTTTATGATCAATAAAATCATTGACTAATTGTTTGTTTATCACGATTTTGAAGCGCTGTTTCTATTTTGATGCGTCGGTTCTCATACTTTTGTTTAATTAGAGCCACATTTACCGGTTTAGGCATATCTGGCACTACATATGATATTATCAGAATAAGACCTAATATGAAGTGCTATAAACATAGAATGAATGAGATTTAAGTCAAATTTGATTAATAAATCTAAGATAACCTCAGAGGCGACCATAAGCTGGAAATTATTTAATTTGAAACTCTGACTGATTGAGACTATTGTTGGGGAAAGAGTCAAAAGGGCACAGTTTGTTATCACTGATATAATGCCCATCACTTCGAAAGCTTTCTGTAAATGAATAACAATTGATAATAAATAGATATAAAGTGTGATAGATACCATCCAGGACCCATTTATACTCTTAGCGGTTCTCTGGTGTGGCCTTTTATATCCATAACACAATTTTATGGCATCGGAACGAATTTCAATGAAATTATTGCAAAACGCGATAATCGGTGCCAACGGAAAGATCGATAGAAAAAGGAAAATATAACCGAATTGAATGTAAAGCTCCAAATAGTCATAATATGTGCCCTAATTTGCAATAATTATATATTAAAATAAAATAAATGTTTGAAAAATCAATTAAATACCTCATAAGATGGCAATTGTTTTTCATAATTGATTCGAGCGATTGTCGGCAATAAATCACACTTTTTTCTACTCATTTCGTAATCTCTATTCAGTCTATAGGTCTTAACCAAAGGAATGAGAACTTCTTGGATATTATCTACTAATTGGTTGACGACAAGCATAGTTCCCAATTGCTGTCCAAATGGAACACACAATTAATTTGAAACATAAAACAAATAAAGTTTTTAAAACAAACCCATTTCAACATTTGAATGTCTTTTAAATAAAACGCGATATAAAACAAAGACATAAAATTGTTTACGAATTCAAACTAAAAATCGATATTAAAACTGAGTATTAATTAATTTATTGACAAAATTAATACCAAAACCAATTTAATTATCCAATGATTTTCATGTGATGTTTGTGTTCTGTGATTCTCTGCAATTCAAAGTTCTAATGAAAATGAGTAAAACAAGTGTTTAATGTCTGACCCCATTCGTTGAGTTTTGTGGCTATTTGTCGGTACATATGATTCATAATCATAACAATCAGAGCGTATATAATTCCGGGCATCAAAACTATCAACTTTTGTATTCCAATTGGATTGGAGTCATAATAATGGATGAGATCCTCTTCCAGTTGAAAGTAAAGGCACATCACATGAAAAGCAATTCCAAGACTAAACAAAACGATAGGCAAAGAAACGCCGTATTCTCTTAACCACGTCTTATATATCGGATAAACTGGAGTCAAATTTTTAGTGATTGGATCGGTTTGCATAAGTTTGGCCCTAAACGTGGGTCGGGGGCCCTCCAACTGAACGTCACCAATAGTTCCCCACTGAAAGGCCAGTTCATTCTGTTTTCTTTTCCATTGTTTAAGAAATATCGGAATCCAAAGCATATAAAAAACGGCACAAAATATATTCATTTCATTTAAAAACAAAAACTGAAAGATTCCGACGAATCCCGGAATTAATAAACAATTAATTGAATAAAACTCTAAGAAAGCGAAATAAAAGGCAATCTTTTCTCCGAAATAGTTTCGAATCTCATCTGAAAATTAGATATTTTGAGAAATAATTAGTTCGCGAAAGGAATAAATCGAACGAAAGACTAACGGATCGGTTGTTTTTTCAGCGAAAAACACCATTTGTTCTTCAAGTGGTTCAGAGTTGAGCTCTCGTGAAGTGGAAAGTATTCGGTGACGATATTCTCGCGCTGACAGACCTGTACTATAAGTGTGCGAACAAATCATTAATCATTTAAGAGAATATTGAGTAGAGTTTTGATATCTCACTAATAGACTGTCCCGGATATAGCTTTACGTTTGGATAACCGAACAAAACTCCTATAAAACAACTATTTTAAGAAAAAAGTTTAATAAAATATTAGTGAGGAATACCTCTTTCGATGGTATGAAGACTTTCAATTTGGAAGAGCAAAACCTTTTGTTTTTCCGAAACCGTTAAACACTTCTCTGAATCTATGTTTGAGTCATCGATACGAAAGAGACGACAAAACGATTCATTTGTTTTCAATTGTTTCAAATCGATGGCATCGGCGCTAATATTTAATCTTCTATTGGAAGCGCTCACATGTAATGTAATCTCTGGTTCAGAATCACATTCTTTTGAATCACAAATTCGTTTAATTATGAATTGTCCGCCGCTTTCATTCGACGGCTTTTCAAAGAGTTGTAATAACCATTTGATTGTTATATTTTGTGTCAAACCATTCAAAACAATTACATAAAGACAAAGATCTTCGTCAACAGTCGACACATAATCTATTTTCTCTAAAATCGATTGTCTTTCGGCGACTAAAACCGCCGAAGAATGACGTCTTTGCATAACTATTCTAAACAATAAGAGATTAAATAATAAATTATATAAACAAAAAAACTAATCTTTTGAAAAATATATGTTCATCTGACCTATTACCTAATTAGCCTATTAGCTAGGTTAACCTATAGGTTCAATTAATTCACTTTCAATCAAATATTAGTAATTTTTGATTCACTTTTTAAACTGTTTATCAAAACAAAAAATGATTAAAACATTAAGATTAACAAGAACATTTCAGAATATGTTGAACTTAATTAATTAAATCGACAGTAAATCCATAAACACTTTTTAAAAAGTTATTAATAGAAAGTTATCACAGATTTGTTTGAGAATAAAAAATTACTTCATTTAAAACATTAGTTTCAAAGTCTGTATTAAATGCCAAAAATTAAAAATAAACAAAACTTTTTAAAGTCTAATAAAAGTTAAAAAATAGAGACAACCGTTCAATAAATTACGTCAATATTTGTTTGACTCAGTATTTGATTGAATGAAAATCAATGATTACTCTAAACGTGTTTTGACGTTAACTTTGAGTTTGAAAAACAAATGAAAAAAATGGTGTGAATTGTATTTCAACACTGATTTTAAATTTGATTTTATGTTTAATTAGTTTTTCAAAACATAAATGTTTTAATGATTTAAGCGATTAAACAGATGTTTATTTGGGGTCTGTTTTGTCATTTGATTGATATATAAAGAATGGATTCATTTGAAAAGAGACGTAAAAGTAAGAGATTGAGTGAAAAATCAATTAATTGTAACCAAATTAATGATAAGAAGAATAAAATCAAATGTAAATCAAATATAAAAAGTGTTAAACTCAAGGAAAATGACACAAATGTTAGAAAATGTTGCCGTAATTCACGATTCAATGGAATCACTGAAGTGATATCTGTACGCAAATATGGGTTAAGAAAATTATCACCAATTAATTGGAAGGAAAGACTGGACACAAGACATATCACTAATGATAATAAGGTTATCGATAGTAAACATTTGGAGAAAACTAAAACCAAAAATTTAACGAAATTTGAAGACAGAAATGTCCATAAGATTAAGGATAAGACAAACAACAAAATCGTGGATAAAATTAACGGTAAAATAAACTCAAAAAGTGTTCACAAAATAAACGGCAAATCAATTGAATTAACAAACAATAAAAAGACTAAAAAACGAAAGACTAATAAAATTTATGATAAGAGTTATAATGAAGTGAACGACAAAATTAATAAAATAAAAAGTATTCAAAATATTAATAACAAAACCGATGGCGATATTGACTCTACAGAAAACTCTAGTGATTTGTGTCCAAAGATTATCACAATTGAACCCCAAATACAAGAATCTAACGAACAGTTAGTGAAAGAAGAAAAACAAATCAGTGATAATATTACTTATTTTGAATATTTAGAGAAATCGTCAAATAGTGAGCCAACAGTTCCCTCACTTTCGTTGAATATTATAATTAATTTATTTAAACACAAAAATAAAATGACTAATAAAACAAAACATTTGAGTAAAAGAAATGCAAGGAAATCAGAAGTCGTTAATAAAAAGCGAAGACTATATTCTTGTGGTTACGATCTGTGCGACTCTGGAAAGTGTCAAAACATGTTCTGAGCACTAAATTAGTATTGAATTGAATGCACAATCAATTACTCGACAGTTTAACGTTTAAGAACTGGTTCTCAACTATCAAAACCCTCTTAATATTTGAGTGAAACACTTTTTTGTCGATTAATCTATAAATATATAGCAAACAATTTGTAAATAATAAAAATATTTAATTAATTGACAAATAAAATCATATTTTATATAATAGTAATTATATTGTAATTAACAGATGTTTTCTATTAATATTTTTAATAAATGCAAATAAAATCCTTTTATTGATTGATAAGACATTAAACACACCTAATATTACCTAATTTTAAGTAAATATATTTTTAATTAATAACATTTAATATTGTTTTTTGATTCATATTATTAATTGAGACGAAAGAATGTTTTTAATATCAACTAATTATTTGTTTTTTCAATAAAATTAATTTCCAATTATTAACGACTTTATGTCGACTAATATTCATGTTTTTTAACGAACAGACTCTCAGCTCCAGCGGCTCCCGCATCACCGCCACTATATTTTCCCTGTCGGGCCTCACTGTTCGCCTATTTTTAAACAAATTAATTAAAATTTATTTTTATTTTAACTCAATTTTACTCACTTTTGCTCTTTTAATAAACTCCTGTTGAGCGGCGCTAACGTTCTCTTTCTTTGCGGCCCAAACTTTAAGAGCACTGGCCTGAAGGGCACGACCGAAACTGAATGTTAGAGCCCACGGCTTTTTAGAATTGTATTGGTTTATGGCGTTTAAGTTGATAGACGCTTCCTCTTCCGATTGACCCCCAGATAAAAACACAACTCCTGTATTACATACAATTGCAAATTACAAATTTAACTCATTTTAAGCGATTGAAAGTACCTGGCACAGCTGCAGGCACTGTGCGCTGTAACGCAGTAACGGTAGCCTTGGCGATTTCTTGGGGTGTATTTCTCTTCGGGCACTCCTGACCGGCGGTCACCATATTTGGCTTCAATAGAGTTCCCTCGAGAAAGACGTTGTGATCATTCAAAGCCTTATAAACTGCGCCCAAAACCTTTTCGGTGACCTTTTGACACCTCTCGATGTCATGTTTGCCGTCGATAAGGATTTCGGGTTCAACTATGGGTACGAGTTTTGCCTTAAATAGTGTCAAATATTTTTAGCGTTAAACTCATATAAGACTCAATTTGTTATAAAACAATACAATACCTGTTGACAACACGACGCATATCGGGCCAAAACGTTGGCATTTTCGAGGATAGCGAGAGGAGAGGGTTCATTGTCTCGTATCTTCAAAACGCAACGCCATTTAGCGAAACGACAGCCATCACTGTAGTACTTTTCGCAACGTTTTTGAAGATTATCTAATCCTTGTGTAGTTCCCTCTTCGTTAGTTCCCATTAGAGGGACGATCCCTAAATCCACTTTAATTCCAGGAATAATGCCTTTCTTTTTCAATATATCAACAAAAGGAGTGCCCGAATCGTCCTTTTGGTAAACGGTTTCATCGAATAGAATAACTCCAGAGATATAATTACTTATTTCGTCGCCACTCGTGAAGAACAACTGTCTGTACTGACGCCTCAATTCTTCTTCATTTGGAGCCCCAACTGAAGTCAATTTCTTAGCCATAGATCCTATTAAAAGATAAACTCAATCAATACAATCAGTTATCATCTAATTTGCATTTAGATTACCTGTGCTCTCATCAGCAGCGAGGATACCCTTACCGGGTGCCACAATCGCATCGGCCGTTGCTCTCAACTCGTCCTCAACTTCTTTTGGTAGATAATTGAAATGAGCCATCGATTACACTGATTAGGATTCACTTAATTTTCAAAATAAAGAATATTTCAGTTAAGAGTCTTTTGGAGACAACTTTTATTTTACAATAATTTAATTCAATTCAAGTTCGAGACTATCACTGACTGTGGGCTCAAATTTAAAACAATTTCTAACAAACGTTTGAGTTTTAAATGAAATATTGGGTCAAAGATTAAACTCTGAGTTTGCGTTTTAATTATTTTCTTAAATTATAAAATGAATGGAAAAATTGTTGTTTTTCCAGACCTTAATCATAAATTTCAAGGTTAAACAATGTCAATGATTTTTAGTGTCTACTCATATTGAACTTAATAAGTACTCATTCCTATCATTCCTATCAATTTTATGAATTCAATTAATTTTCGTGAAAAGTAGATACAAATAATTTCCATCACATTTCCAGATTAAGCATATATTAAAATGGTCATATATTTGTCAACCTTCATTTTTATCAGTACAAGGTTCAATTGAAGTAACCCGATTGTAGCCGATTCTAGTTTTATCAATAATATTGTTTAATAAACAGTGAATTATGTGATAGAATAGAATAATATTTATTCGATTTTAAGTTCTAATACCAGTTCTTAATATTATAGTCCTCTGCCTTTCTAATGAAGTTCTATGTTATGACCTTTTTTTATAAACAAATTACTGACAATTAGGAATTGGACTTTTTTTTAAATAGGACACATATGAGACAAATGTCAGAATATCTATATTTTTCATAAAAATTATACTAAGATTATCAAGTATTAAATTGGAACTTAAGCTTGTTGATTTTTAAAAATAAATAAAATAAGTATTTATTTAAAGTAAAACCAATTTCTAACAATTTAGTGACAAAATTTGATTTTAATCTAATTTTAACATAAATTGTCCCAAAAAAGAGAATAATTATTAATAAAGCGGTTAATAAATTAATTTTACTGAAATGATGTCACACTCTCTTTGATATTGAATTTGTCACAAAAATTCAATTAAAATGATATACTTTTTTGAATATCTTTACCCAATCATCGGTTTACCCAAACATTAGTTTATTAATTTAGATTTTAAATCAATTAAAAGTTAAAATAAAAATTACCTGATTTGTTGAAAACGGGGGAAAAATGGTGGTTCGATTGAAAGTCACACAAAACTTTGCCACTCTTACATCCTCTGAATAGAGTCTGGATCATAGATTGTGCGTCGCCTCAGATGAGCCTCTCCTTGACTTTACGTTGACTTCCCAATATTTATACAATCCTACCTCGATACAATAAGTCAGGATAGAAACTACATATACAGGATGGAGGAGAAGGATATCAGAAACCTTTCTAATTGAAACAATTTGCCAAAATATCTCCTCTCCTGTTCTGAAATTAAATTTGGTACCCCTTTAGCCCCAAATTTGGATTTATATTATTAAAGGATACTATTATTGTATTGTATTCTTAAAACTAGATCTACACTAGTCTCCGAAAGGGCCGCCCTAAACCCTAGGG
>LBFM01002905.1:5423-17126 GCA_000988765.1 Achipteria coleoptrata | reverse complement strand
GCGTTAAGGTCGCAAATCGTTGAGATGCGATCCCTTCACTTCACTGCTCTCTGTTCTGCGGACCGACTTTTTTGTATTGTTTTTTCATTTTCACAGAAATTTTAAAACAAATAAATTAGTGAATAATTTTTTATTATATCTAAAAGAATAACATTTAAGTGAAACTCATTTTCGCTATTCATGTCATACCTTTCGTGAAATTCTTGGAAGTTTTTTTCTGGAGACAAAAAGCAACTGAAAAATTACTTTTTAATTATTTGGAGACTAACTATAAAACAATTTTAATGAACTTTTGTCTACTCTCGTCTAATGTATATTCAGACTTAAATGACATCCTAAAGCTAAGAAAGGAAATCCTCGCTCATGTAATTGTGTTGCAGAGATATATTGTATATAAATATTATTTAAAGTAAATTGAATAACATTTAGTTAAGCAAATCACCGGATGGAAGTGTTATTGATATTCACAATTCCCTATCATTCCCTGTCTTCACAATAAAACTCTAAATAATTTTTCCCTTTTTGTAACAAAAAAATAAATATTACTCTAAAAGTGACTTAAATATCAATTTAACAAAAAAATTATTCTTTTCTTTAAATCAATTATAAAAACCTAATTTCTTGGAAATTGAGTTTTTGATTGTGTTGTTGTTGTCTTATAGAGAGGCTGAGGCACAGGCAAAAAGGCAAAGGCGACAACAGGCGAACGCATACTTCCTTCCTTTGAAGAACAATAAATTGTTGTGAAGAAAACGGGGGAAATACTAAGTAATGGTGGCGTTAGATTTAGTAGTGGCACAGCATAAACAAGAATTAGTTATATGTCAAATGAAGGCGAGGGTTGGCTTCTTGTCTAAAAAGAGCTGTTAAATTTCCTGACGAAGGAAGTGAGACAACCGTAGATTACGCCTCAAGAATTACAAGAATCACTGCCTATCTATGGGAACATCCGTACTTACGTCCAAACGCACTGTCTTTTTATACTTTACAATTGATTTTAAGGCAGGATATAATGTGTGTGCGCTCACAATCTTTTTGGTATTAAAAAATTTAAGCGAAAAACTTAGTTAAACAGCGAAACAGTGATTAAAAACAGTTAAATGTAGTCCTGATATACAACTTGTAGAGCAATAACACTATTAAAAGCCAGAAAAAAATAAGTTCAATAAAATTAGTCTCTTTTTATTAAACATTTGCCACCATTTGATGCCTTATATACCAAAACTTCTTATTTAATAAGTGTTAAAAATCAATTTATCTCACTATAAATTAGACATTCCCTCCTCTCCCGAACCCATACCACAGACAAAGTAATATATTCGCAATTATTCACTTCATTAAAAAAGTTTGGAAGAGTGAGAGAGAAAATAGCATTTTATAAGTTAAACGCTTTTTAAGGGCAAATTTAATTCAAATCTAATCATTTGATTTTTTTATACTATTAGAAAATCTCTATCTCTTTGTTTGATTTAATAGATTATAAGAACATTTAAAAGCGTCACAAATATGTGAAAATGATTTGAATTGAAAGAAATCCAAAGTTTTAATATTGCAATGAATTGTTGCAAAACTCGAAACAAGTATTGAAATATTCATTAAGTAATTCAAAAATAAAATATAAATTTATGCCAAATAGAGAGACATATAATAGGAATATAAATGTTGTTTAAATTGAATATCGACTGAAAACAAAACATAAATTTAATGTTTTGCCACAATTGTTCACAAATATAGTCGGGGTCATCAAAATAGTCAATTATGAGGTCAAATCAATACAAATATGCAACACATGTCAAAAATCTCTCGCAATTTATCCATTATTTTCTAAAATACATTCATTTGGAAAAGACATGATTTACAAACAAATTTCTATTTAATAATAGACTTAATTTTCACATTTATTATAATTACTCACATATTATATGTTTTTTCAAAGCTTTTCATTGGAATCGAATTAAGAGAACATAAAAGAGAAAACACTTTTTGATTGATTCTCATAAGGAATTGAAGAGTGAGTGCAATGAAAGCTAAAAGTGATTATTATATCACAGAAGTGGTGGACTCATAAGAGTTGTATCTATGCTGCAAAACATATGACATTAGCTGATAGGCATGTCTGATGTGATGCCTAATAACGATCGACTACTGTATTGAAAAATATTAGAAATTGTTTGAATGATAAGATCTTTGCTTAGATATTAGATATTAGTTCATATTTTAGTCATTTTTGTTGAAACAGATAATACATTGAGAGGGAAGTCATCGGTGATAATCCCCTTTCTAAAGGACTATTTTCTGTGCAAACGATAAAAGTATTTTTAATGAATATAATGTCCTTTCGTTGGAAATGCAAAAATAGGGAACAATACTATCAAGTATTCATTACATTAGATTCCGTTCAATGAGTAAAAACTTCTTAATTGTCATCTATGGAGAGACTCAACATTGCATTGACACAAATGACTGCCCGCTCTAATGACTTGGAGAGCACGTGCAGGTAAAATACGTTTGGGTTTGGGCTCTAATTAGTGGCTTAGATGCCCGACTCTCTGTTAGAGACTATGTCTAACAACTGCTTTGTGTTAGAGTTGGCTGAAGATTGAGAGCGAATGAGTCTGTCTGTACTGGCAATTGTAGCAGTGGTGGCACAGCCAGTGTCTGCACCCTTCGAGTGTTCAACTGTTATGATAAAAGTAAATGCAAACCAAAACTGCAAAACTGTTCGCCGATCAGTAATACAGTCTAATAGTTGCATATTTATGAGGGAAAGGGAAAGACAGAGTTATAGCCATAGTTAGATCATTGGACATAATGACAGTCAGTCTTTATTTTCATTTCTAATAAAATATCTTTCAATCTATTGACAGAATGTTTCCGATAAAGTAGTGTTTGAGTTGTTGTGTGGGAAAACTTATTGGACCACAACATCGAAGTGAATGTGTAATAAACTCATGAATAAGGCTCAGCCGGAAATTTGAGAAATAGCCCTATACTTAGGTATACACTGAATATATATTGATGATATAACCTCATGACAGTAGTGCTCAGACCTCAGGTGATGTGCATTATAGCAAAGACAGGACCCGACCCAACATTACGTGGGAATAAAACAATATCAGAGAAATATTTAAAAGCAATGCATTGAATGATCAAAATTCAAAACATATTGTTTTTTATTATTAAAAGTATTACTTAATTCTGTCAAATGTGGTGTTCAATGAAAAAGAAAAATTCAGAAACAAATAAAATACAAATTTAATGTATTTCACAAAAACAGTATTTCAAAAATGTTCTCAATTTTTAATCAATGTTCTCAATAGGTCTGTGATCTGAACACCGTTTCCTCTGAGCAATACTACCTCTAATACTAATGATTCAGCTGATCAAACACTGATCAAACACATCCATCCCATTCCCGTTCGATATGATATGATACAAAAATTAAATGTGAATGACTTATCAAATGGAAGTAATACAGGTCTGACTTATTAAACGGCACTGACCTCACCTCATCCTCATCCTCTATTCACCCCATTGTTTGACACTTTTCTAATACTAAACTATTATATTACTATTAAATAAAATTTGTTATAAATACACATAAAATAAATATAATACCAAAAAATATATTGAACTCAAATATTTCCTACTTTAGAAAAACTCTTTAGAGATAAATATATTAATAAAATATAAGCAAAATATTTAGGAAAACATTAATAAAATACTACTAATAGTGAGGAAAAATTAATATAAATTAATGCGATTTTTGAGACTAAAAGAAATTTTACTTAATATTAGTTTAATAGGGAGGTCAGAGAGAGGTGATAGTGGATGGCACGCGCCAAACAGGCAAACGAGCTAGAGCAGAGCAATATAATATATTATGGATCAGGCAAAGTGGCACACGCATCAGTGCTACATTTAAAAGCAGTCTTTTGGCTGCCAAATGTTGCCTCAAACTTGCTTTTAATAACAACTTTTGAATATTTCAGCTGTACTTACATTACATACAACTCACAAGTTTTTGCAGTTAATGTTTTTTAAATATTTTTTGTCTAATACTGCAAAACCTAATGATAACGTTATTCTGTTGTTTAAAGTCAACCAATAATTCTTTATTCTTCTAAAGTCTTAGTGTTTTTTCCTTAACTGCTAATACACTACACTTTTGACGCATTTCGTAATTATAGATAAGATATTCAGAGATATATACTTAAGAATAGTTAAGAATTGGATTTTATTTCTTGTCTAACATATTGTTAGTTAGACTTAATCTAAAAGTAAAATATATGACATGTCTATGAGTGCAAACAATGGAATTTTTAGCCGGAGCTGTGCGCTAACCCCTATGAGAACTAGCCAACAGTGTCGTATTGATCATCCGGGGCGAATAGTGGAAGACCGGAAAGTAAGGCTACATTTAAAGTACCGGAAAAGATGCTAAATATGTTGTTGTCGTTACAATTGTTAGATTACCTTTAAATTTCAGATACCCTCCCCTTTAAATTTTTATAATTTTATATCTTTGAATGACAATTATGTGGCTTATAGTTAATGAAAAAATATGTATAATAGAAAAGAGACAAATGTAGTGCTCAATACAATTGAGTATAAATGCTCGACAGAGCACCGGAGCAACCAAAGCAACTAAAGATAAGCTCTGAATAAAAAATCAAATATTTCGAGCGATACTTTCAAACGGAAATATTGGAAATAGAATTGTCAGAGTATTTGCTTAATTAAAAATTTTGGTCATTGGCCTCAAAATAAAGTCATACCACAAAAAATTATATCAATTTTCTATTTCTTTGGAATTGAATTTCTCTTTTGTTTTCTGTATTTCAGGGATTGTTTTTTAGCAAATCTTATCAGTATACTTTTTGCTGGTAAGCCAGATCTCTGTTACACCCCCTTAATATCTAAAAAGTAAGTACAGTTACATCAGATCGAGAAAAGTGTGTTAAGCATTCATTACACACACGAAGAGTGATATCGTATTTCTTAACACAAATATACAAAAGAATTAGTGTTCGACACCCTTGGAGTCTATGGAGTCTATGAAGTCTATGCAGTTTTTGTATAGTTTGGGCGTATATTTGTTTGCAACTACTGATTACATTATGTGTTTCGATACATTTAAGGCACAAATAAGTCGTTTTGTTTAAAGTGTCTGACTTTCATCACATCCTTAAGGATGCATACAATGCCTTAATAAGAATTTCAATGATAATCATTGCATTGTTTTACTATTAAATCAAAGCGACGGGAAGACGAATGCACTTACGAGAGGAATCAAGAGTCAGTCCTATTTGAGTTCTCGATAAAAAGAGAGCTTTGGAAGTGCTGTTGAACGCGATTCTGCATAACACAAGTCAATGATACGCAAAGCCATGACTAAGACATTACATGATTGAGAATATAGTTGAGAATAACGATTTGCTTCGATTCAATTTATAGACACACTTCTGCTTAGAGTTGTCTTCAATTGTATAACCATTACAGTCAGTCATGTCCTTGCATTAGGTCAGACATTAATTTGTTATTAACTTGTGTTCTGTTCTCAAAATTAATATTACTTAAGCAACAAATATATCGAATTGCCTTCAAATATGAATCACAATAATAATAATAAATACTTTCATTTCATGTTTAGCTTTAATATTAACTTATTTTCTAAATTCATTCTCATCTCCATTCGTCATCTAAGGCTTGTATTTTTGTGCTGAGCCAGAGTCAGAGCACAGCCACAGCCCAAAACTCTCGTTTCTTTTATTATGCTATTAATTAACAGATACTTCCTTTTCATTTCATGAATATATTAATAAGTTTTTTCTGCTCACAAAATGAGAAAAATCACTCGAAATTAAAGGCAAAAAACTTCAGAATATTAGAAATAAAATTAATTGCAAACAAATGTTCTGATAAAAAGTCGGAGAAAAAAAACTAAAGCAGAACAGAATTGAACTCAATTTTACCAAACATTAGCTAATAATTACTGTAAAATCTTTGGGAACCAAAATTAGAGGCAAATAAAATTAGAAAATTAATGGAAAATATATTGGACTCACCATAAAAAACTTCTACATTCAGTTCTGCAGTTTAGGCATCGAATATAAAAAAGTTTTTCACTCGCATTGTGTTTACAAAGAAATGTGTTTCGTATGTATTGTAAGTAATATACGAATAGTTGTATTAAATATATCTTTGGTTATGTTTTAATGAATAGAATAACTATTTGAGAAAAATAAGGAGAAAACTGTTGAACGTGCTATGAAACCACCTGTCAATATGTTGTAACAGCAGAATCAGAGAGAAAAAAGGACTTTTCTGAATATTACAGTTCATTATTTGTTCCACAAAAATAATTTACATTTTTATTCTTCTTTAGCTCTGAGCCCAACAATCGGTGGAAATGTCTTTAATATAATTTATACAAACGGTCGCCCGAATAGGCAATAAATTTTTAGACTAATATTTTTTAAAATTCATTAATTAGAGGACACGCATTGACTAAATGACTGTGCAGTATATATGAGATACATATCTAAGAACAAAAGCCAGAGTGAAAGCCTTGAGAATATGTGTGTATCGTTATATCTTAGGAGAGGCATAATCTGAGTTCATAATAAGATTTAAGACAATAATAAATTTGTCTGTTGGTGTGAAAAATGAATTTATGAAACTGGGTCAATTGCTGCCTTTTGGCTCATACAGAATGACAGAGAGTGAGACACAAACAAATGCTACTGAGCTTTAAGTGTTTAAGAATCTAAGGCTGTGTAAGGCTGAAGGGGTGATAACATAACAGCTGCCTCTTTCTTACCGATAAAACGATCTCTTAAAGCATTTAAGTTACGTTCTCTGCCGTCACGTTATGTTATATTATGTTATATTCAAACAACAGTTAGACTTAGACTACAAGTTGTCTGCTCTCCAACGCAACGCAATCTAACGGAATATAAGACCCCGAAAGGCATTTATTAAGTGGTTTTGTATTTGGCTTTTCTCAAGTGATGCGATGGTCCTCCGACTCAACCAAACTTTCTAATTATCATTATATCAGAAATACATTTTCATTGAATGACAGGGAAACAAGATTTGCGCCGACCGTTACTCTTAACAATCGGTTGGACTGCAATATAATGGCAATGATTTTAAACACTGATCGGACCAAAGATCAAGAATGCAGTAAAAGTGACTCAACTGTAACTTTAAGAGAGGGAGGAGTAGAGCCACGAGTTTTGGTCTGACTTTTTTGGGGGGTTTCTCTCAAATATTATGTCTGATGTAACTGAATATGAGTTAAGTGTCTGCTAAGGAACTAACATTCCTTTGTGGCAAAGGGAGAACACTGGGCGCAGAGAACAACATCAAACACCTGCGCTCGCTTTTAAACAAATTACAGTCGTATGTGATATGCAGTGCTTCAAACTTATTAAGAAGTCTGAACTCAAAACTGATGGTTACGTCTGAAAAATGTTTGGTATACTGTAAGCGATCCCGTTATGAGTAATACATATAATAATACAACTCTTATATAACTTATATTTGCAATCGTTGTGTAAAACATGAAAATGAGTACAACATATATAAAAGTATATAAAAAGTTCAGCTTTTGGTTCATATAATAACATATATAACTGTATACACATTTTTAAATACAATAAGCATTGAGTTATTATTATTTGAGGTGCAATACAAACGATAGAATGTATTTGTGGCGCATACACACCAATACAGACCCTGCTTTCTGACCTACTTTTCTGGATCTGGTGCTAAAATTTCCAACTTTTGTGACAGAACTTGAATATATATTTTTGTTAAGTTTAACGATTTATGGCAATAAATTGGTTATAATCAGGGAATGGATGACAACAGTCATTATGTCATGACTTTTAACCGCAAACAGTCTCGTAAATCATAGTATTGTGACTTAACATAACATAACAAGAATCTAAATTTATTTAATAGACTCACAATTGAAATAATAGACTCGAATCACATTCAAAGTGAAAACTTTTCATTTTTTCTCTTTTAATAAAATTTGATTTAAAATATATGTAAAGAAAAAATTAGTTTAAAATAAAATAAAATAATATGATTTTAAACGTACCTAAGAATTACTGTTGAGATATGATATGATTGATAATCGGTATTAAGTTATGGAATATGTAATCAAATAGTTATAAAGAGGCTGAGCAAAGCGCTGGTATACTATTTGATTATTAATATACGATTTGATGAACAGTTTGTGTTGCAATTGAATAACAAATGAGTTGTTAGCCGACAAATTCGACTGATCTGAAGCCGAAGCCAACAGATTGAATGTCAGTCACTATTGAAATAGCGTTTGTTGTGTTTAACTTTAGTTTAAGTTAAAACACAGTCACTCACGCAATCAGTATTTGAAGAAACGGAACAGAATTGGCTAACAATTGATGTGTTGAATGAGAACACAATTAATATCAAAAGTAAGGCTAATATCAATGTTATAACTAAAGTGAGACTTTTATACTAAAAATCTATTTGTTTGTCAAATAGTTTTAAGGATGTGACAGAGTTAGAGTCGATGTGCGCTCAGCCAACAGAGGTATAGCTATACAACTCAAGTCTGTTATATCACTTAATGTACAGTCAGTATAGTCAGAAGAGTTGTGACAAAACTCAAGATCTGCTCAGAGACGCACACTTTGCACACATCGCTCTTATGTCTAATATGATCGCCGATTGTGACTCTCTCTTAGCACTCAGATTCTCTTAGCAGAGCTACCGTCGCCTCGCCTTCACTACATAGAGAGCACACCTCCCTATATAGTAGACCTAAATCAATGTATTTGGCCTTAACTAAAAACTCCGCCTTCAAGTATTTCTCGACTAATTGTCTTCTAAGTTGACTAACTTTAGCACAGAATAAGAGATGATTAAAAGATTAATCTTAAAGTTTTTTTTCACAAAAATATTCGAGAGTTTAATAAACTTTTGGACTGACTCTCGTCAAACAAATGTTGGCATAACAATTGTGCTTGCTATTCATAGTGCCATTCACTCTATGCTCTAACAGCACTCTACCAGAGCTCTCTCTTCTACAACACATTCTCATTGCATATCTGAGACGGCAGTAAATGCTGTTAATCTTTGTGCTGTCCATTAGTATTGTAGTGAAGGATAACAGAAAGCGAAAGCAAAAGCGAAAAGTTTAATATTGGTTTTGCTTTGCATACCAAACCCGTTTAGTTCAAGCCTGGCCTGTTCTCCAGCAATGGCTCATTACAATAGTTAATTTGCATGTTAATTAATTTACATACCGAGTGAGGCACTCACAACTCTGGTTCGGGCGAAATGTCGATTCTCCAAAACTAATTCTTTTGTAGGGATAACTCAAAATCACACTTCGCTTGGATTGACCCCAAAAACCCAAAGTTGAGAAAAAGTTTTCTCCTGTAAATGACACTATCCAGTGAACATTCACAACAACTCATCACAGCTCACGACTCAGTGGCCGCCCAAAACCCAATCCATTGAAATTCATTTTAATTGTTTTCTATTGATTCGATCGAAATCAGTGTTTAGTTTAGTTTCGATCTCTTCTTTCATTAATTTAAAGCAAAACTAAACAAAACTTCAGAAATATATTATATTATCTCTAATTTATTTGATTCGAAAATAAAACACAAAATTTAAAAAAAACAGTTCTAAACAAACGGTCTCTAAGTTTTGATTTGATGTACCAAAAACTTAAATGAAAACTCAATCGACAGCTGCAGTTGCGCTAACCCTAACCCCAATGCAAACTAAACATAACTTAGAGATGAAAATTATGTAACGCTTGACAGCAAACGCAATACTGCTTTTGGTCACCAGTAGTCTCCGCTTTGTTTTTACTTTTTGTAGTCTATTCTAGTCTTATATTAATAATACATTTAAAGCAATAGATTAGTAGAGAAATATTGAAAATTTATTATTAAAACTTAACACTGACTGACACTCGACTTCAATAAGTTATGCAAAAACTTATTTTCAAAAGAGAATCGAAATAATAATAAATATCTCAAAAGTAATTAAATTAATTTGAAAATAAATTTTAAAAAATTACTTACAATTAAATCGAGTGATGAATAAATCGATTTGTATTTCGCATAAAAACAATTTTGATTTACAATAACTGCAAAAAATAAGACACAGAATAAGAAAATTTTAGTCGAAGTTTTTAAACTGAAAATCTTTTCCAAGTTTTGAAGTAAACGACACACTGTTTGTCACAGCTCTGGAATAACTGCACACAAGACAGTAATGTTTGAGCACACGTCTTGAACTGTGAACTACCGAAAGCCTTCTAAAGTAGCTTAAAGACCGTTAGACTTAGTTTTCTATTCTTTTTTCTTTTGAATTTTTTCACGAATACTCTCTCTTTTTCTTTGGTTACTTCTCTCTCTCCTCTACCCTCAAAACCTCCCACTTTTGCTTTTCTGTCGACTGTCAGCCCCACGACTTATATTTTGCCCGCTTTCGAGAGTCATTCATCCCCTCTGGTCTAACATTGAAGGCAATTATTTGACACCCCCGCGCCACGAGACAGAAGAACACCCCCTCAACCCACCTGTCCCGGTGTGCGCGTGTAGAGAGTGCTATAGATATCACAGGAGAGAAACTGCTTTTTATAAAGTTTAGTTCGCGACATGTCTGAGCGTATTTTGAACCGTATAAAGAACTATAAGAACTTTTTGAGGGGGTCTTAAACAACAGAATGGGAACAGAATTGCAGCACTGATGCACTGATATTGACCACGAATAACCTCAATATGACTCACATTGAATGCATAGCTCACCAGTCGTCAAGAAGTGCATTAGCCCAGCACTCGTACAGCTCGTGCTGCTCCGAGACACGCGTTTAGACACAGCACAGTTATTCGAGGCTATCTTACAAATTCATTCAGTTATGTCGAACCCCTTTCCCCCCATTCATTGAATATGAATTCAATATCTTTTCACTTTCCTTCCAATCAATTCTTTTATGTATAAGTTTTTTATTGAATGAATGGATTAAACGAATATTTGATAACCAAATCATAAATATATGTTTGAAAATACTTTCCCTTCGATTCTAATCCGAAACTCATAGTTAAGGCAAATAATATTTTTGAAAAAACTTTGAAAACAATTTAAAATATGATTAAATGAGATTTAAAGTTATTATTTTCTGTGGTTTGTATTTACATATTTGAAAGTTTCTTAGTTATCAAATAAATCAGCGCTGAATTATGGCCTCACAAATAACTAAACTTTAGATCATTTACTCCAACTTATGCTTTGGTTAACTAAATGGACAAATGCTTTGATTTTGATTTTTACTTTTTTCTCATTAAAACTCAGGATTTTCCGTCACAATCCCGGAAGAGAAAGCAATAACAAAATTTTGAATGTAGAGCCTAACGAAAGGTTAGTCACAATTTCCTCAAATAATATATTTTAATGTGTTATTATGGGTGAAGAAAGTCTTTGAAGACTGTCTGCAGCTGTTCTACACTTTTAGACAGTTATAGCGGTTCACTATTTTTTCTTTTGTTTGATATTATATTTTTTGTAAAGTTTGTCCGCGTGTTTGCCCTTGAAATAAGTCTCAACGGATGGAAAGCTATGCAAACCTTTTTAAAAGTAAAAACACTTTCTTCTCTCTCTCTCTCTCTCTCTCTCTCTCTCTCTCTC
>LBFM01002903.1:2422-17805 GCA_000988765.1 Achipteria coleoptrata | reverse complement strand
TGTCAGCGTTTATTATCAATCCCTTCGGTATAGTTATTCCGGTGTCACCTGATATTTAGTTATGAAAAGTTTTAAAAAGAAATGTTTTTTCTAATTATGAGTCAATACCTAATTTGTAGTCTTCAGACGGTATTCTTGTAGTGGCAGAGATTGGGTTATACAGTCTGAGTGTTTCTGCGACACAGGCCTCCAAATATGGCATTTTTGCGATATCTTCATAACCAAATTCTGGGCCGTATTTCTCCAATTCATCGCACAATTTTTGTTGACATTTTTCATTGACAGCCAAAGAGTATAATAGATGTGAAAGAGTGGCAGCAGTTGTCTCATAACCGGCGACAAAGAATATAAAGGAAGTGGCCAAAATGTCGTCCTCAGTAACTTCGCCCTTAAGTTTGCTATTTTTGATGAGCTTATCATCTCTTTCTCTGAACAGGTCTTCACTGTTGTCGTCTTCATTATCTTGTTCTTCGTCCTTATCAATGACTCTATCCCTGGCATTAATCATGAGTTGAATGTAATCATTGTGTTTGCCTTTATCTGACTCTCGATTAGAGATAATCTTTCGGATCTGAAAATAAACTTAAGTTTAAATTGAATAAAAGCAGTAATAAACTGTAAAACTGCTATTAAAGTCCAAATTAGTTCCAGAATATATTTTAAAAGAGCTTGGTAAATAAGCGAAGATTAAGACAATTATTTAAGTAATTAAGATTAAGATTTTTAATTAAATTAATTTAAAGACTAACCGCTGAACGGAAGAAGTCGGTGACCGACGGCTCAACAAATGCGAATTGAGTCCATTGTATTAATTTGGGCCAAATAAAAGCTATAATAAAGAACACCCATAACCTCCAGGTGCCTCGGAATGCCTTCTGAGCATTAATTATGAATTCGCTTTTTTTCTCAGAATAGGTATCAATTTTAGTACCAAAAGCACAGGTAGCGATCACATCAATTGTGAAGTTTGCCATCAATTTTTTTATTTCTACCTCTTTATTCTTAGCGATATTCTTATCCAAAGCCATCTCTAATCTCTTAACGCAGTCGACAATAATTGGATGCATTTTTCGCATTTTGCCGCTCGAAAAGGTAGGGCTTATCTGAAAATAGTTGTCATTAAATATTGGAATAATTCAATGAAATGACCAACAATTGATCGCATTTTCTTCCAGTCGTCTCCGAACAGATTGAAGAGTGACCTGTCCTGCATTGGATCCCCAGTCACTAAATCGTTTCGATCGACAAACAAATGAAAGTCTTTAATCATCATATCTTTAATTAATTCTGGTTCTGCCACTACCAAAGTTGGGCGATCCCCAATAAAGTTCCTGTAAAAATAATTTCAGAGTCATTTATGAAAAACAATGATCTAGCAAATAATTACCCGTAAATTTTTCCATATTTCTCAACATTATACCAATTATTAGAATAAAGATCTCTTTTCATTATCTGATAGATAGTACCGATTCCTACGTAGGGTTTCGGGCCATCGATTCCGCGTGACTTAAAATACTTGAAATTTCGGGTTAAATAACTGTTTAAAAGAAGACATTGATTTTCAATGAATATTTAAACTGAGCAATGTTAATTAACTTGCAAACAAAATGAACGAAGGACATTTGAAAATAGTTTCAATATACATTTTATAAAATGTATTATAATATAAAAGTTATGAATATAATTATACAAATTTAATTTAAACTTACAAATAAAGTCCGACCAAAACAGTAACGAATACAACCAAAGAATTTAATCCGAATAAGTTTAAGAAAAACATTTTTTCTTAATCATAAAATATAAGACTCAGAATATTCTATAGAAACAACTCTTTTGCAAAAAGTTGTTATTTTGTGTGAATTGGTATCAAAAACTAAACTCTTATGAATATATAGTCACATAATCTTATCAATTGATAGACGATTGTGTTTATCCTTCAGTTTAATTGCGATAAAAACTGGTTTTAAGTACAAATAGTTCGTAATATAGTTATTGAGGCGGTCTTTGAAAGTGAAAATAATAATTATGTAAATGTACAAGTGCAATACAAATGTGGTATTTAGAATTACGTTTTGATAAGTACTGAAGGTTAAAAAATACCATTCAGCTCAGCTTTAATTCAGATAATTGCCACTGAAGTAAATTTCTGTTATTCCTTTTATTCAAAAAGCAATTGTGATGCAATAGTCTGTCATCATTTCAATTGAATAATCAATAGACTCTAAATCGGGAACGTACGGCAAGTAAGTATAAGTAGGGAGACTGAATATAAAATGAGTTATGGTAAATTTTCTAAGGGGGTGATTCTTAATTTCAATGTTTGAGCAAATCAATATCAAAATTATAATTGAAAAAACCAAACTATTAATTAATTTAAAAACACAAATAGGTTTTAAGATATGATTCAAAAATGTTACTAAGAATATATTTAATTTAATTCTAAAAAGTATTCATATTTTGCTGCCACATATTCAATCATTAGTTACTATTCAAATATTCATTAATAGTTTGCTTCCTTTCAATTGAAATTATTTTGATATAGATAATGCTCAAACATTTAATATTAAGAATCACCTTCTTAGAACATTTACCATAACTCATTTTATATATAGGATCCATACTTATACTTACCTGTCCTGCCTTCCCCTTCTAGACAATTGAGTTGAATAGATACTCTGAACTGGGATTTTTACAATTGTTTTTTATTTTATTGTGTATTTAATTATCATTTATTTGGTTTTTATTAAGTCATGAGTTATGACTGAAATAATTTATTTGATTAATCATTTGAATTCTGATTGACTTTAATATTAGACTTTGTTTTTCAGATATAAATATATTTATTTTGATAAAAAATATATAAAATGATAGAAATGATAGTATCTGGGGGTCAGACGGGGACAGACAGATCTGCTCTCGATGTGGCAATACATTTGGGAATACCACACTCTGGATGGTGTCCCAAAGGAAGAAAAGCTGAAGACGGGGTCATAAGTAGTATATATGCCCTCAAAGAGACAGACAGTGAAGACGTTGACGAAAGAACTTTACTTAATATTCGTGATTCTGACGCAACACTTATTCTGATCCCCGAAGAATCTGAAATGAATGCGATTACTGACGGAACTATACTTACAATCAATGAGTTGAAAAGAATTTCAAAACTATATCTATTAATCAAAGTCTCAAAAAGTGATGAAAACAATAGAATATCAATAGAAAAATGTATGCATTGGATAGCAATTAATAAACCAAAAATATTGAATATCGCCGGTCCTCGAGAGTCAACCACTCCTGGAATTTATGACAAAAGCTATAAATTTCTGAATGAATTTTTATCTAAATTTAAAAACAATTGAAATAATTAAAAGATATTTCAAATATTTATGAAAAGTGTTATATTCTTTAATTTGAAACTTAAGAATATTAACATTTAGAGTGAATATTATTATCTCAGTTCTAATCTAATGGTTCCCATATCTATGGGTTGAGTGAATACAACAAACTTTTTATATTCGAATTCTGTTTTAGTATTTGACGTCTGAATGAATCGATATTTGGAGAGAATGTTAACGACAACAGACTTTATGTTCATTAATGCAAATCGCATTCCAACACAATTTCGAGGACCCGCTCCAAAAGGTTGATATGTATAGGGAATAATTTTGTGCTTATTCTCTGGCAAAAACCTGTCCGGTTTGAACTGTTCTGGAGATGGAAAGTATTGAGGGTCGTGGTGTAGGGCATACACTGGAACTCGAATAGACATCAATTTTGGTATTACAAGACCCGTATCTCCTATTAATTAATATCACAAATAAATATTAGTTAATCTAAGCACCAAAAAAGCATTTCATACCTAATTGATAGTCTTTTGTAGCGGTTCTCTGATTAATAACAAGTGGCGGATACTTTCGAAGTGTCTCTGAAACACATGCCTCTAAATAAGGCAATTGACTGATTGTGTCGTAATCTACTTTATCTCCACAACTGGTTATCTCTTCGTAGAGCTTCTGTTGGTATTCAGGATTAAGAGCCAACTCATGGAACAGATTTGAGAGCGTGGAAGAGGTAGTCTCAGAACCGGCTAAAATGAATAGTAGAGAAGTGGCCAAAATGTCGATCTCTTCTAACTTAAAACCTTTCGTTTTAAGTGATCCGTTAATTGTTTCGATATCACGTCTGATATCTTCATCGATATCTTTATTATCTGTTTTATTCTTCGCATCGATTAGTAACTGAAGAAAATCAATATTTTTGTCACAATTTTGTGTTTCTCTTTCAGATATTATTTGTTTGATCTTAAAATGATATAAAGAAAAATCTTTAGTAATTATTTCAAATTATTCAAAATATAACTAACAGTTGACTCAAAATATTGCAAAACACTTTTGGGGGCAAAGGTTAAGCTGAATTTCTTGACCAGTGATGGAACCATTGCTGATAATAAGAAGAATATACCGAATCTAATCGATGGATTGAAGAATACATTTGCATTCTTAATGAATGGATGCAAATCACCCCTAGAATTATGTGTATCTATTTTGGTGGCGAAGGCACACAACGAGATCACATCCATTGTGTAATTGTTTATTAATTTTCTGACATCGATATCATTTTGTTCACTGGAGGCTAACTTTTCCATAGCTTTGTCCAGTCTTTTGACACATTCTTCTATTAAGAAATGCATTTTTCGCATTTTCCCACTCGAAAAGGTTGGGCTCACCTTTTAATTAAAAATCTTAAATAACTATAAAAATACAATTAATGCATTGATTAGCCTCACTATAACACGGGTTTGTTTCCATTGCTCTCCTCTGGCTGTTAATAGTGAGCGATCGAACATTGGGTGACCAAAAGAGATCAGCCCTCTGTCAACAAAAGTGGAGAAATCTTTAACGAATATATCTCTGATGAGTTCGGGTTCGGCCACAACTAATAGAGGTCTCTTCCCCTCATATAAACTATTGTTAAATATTAATTCAAATATTGACAAAACTTTGGATTATTTATTACTAACCCATGAATTTTGCCGAACTTTATGTAATTGTCTCGTAATTGCAAACATTGAGGTTTTAAAAATATTTGATAAATAGTACCGATAAAAGGTATGGGTTTGGGACCATTGACTCCACGAGATTTCCAGTAATTATGATTACGAGTCGAATAACTTAATGACAGAGAGTTAAAGTGTATTAATATCTATAAATCAAAATACTTTAGATAACATTACTTACAAATAAATTAAAACCAAAGTTATTATCAAAAGTGAGGCCCAATTCGTTAAAAAACTTGAAATTTCCAATATTTGGAACATTTTTTTAGTCTAAAATTTTTATTTTGAAATATTAAAAAAAACTCAAAACATCAGAATCTGTAGACGTTTTAACAAAATTCAGTTTTTATCAAAACCTTTCAAAGGATAGCTTTTATATCATTGTGTTATCATTTATTTTATTTGATTAAAGTATTTAAAACATTTGTTTTATATTTATAGTAATTAACGATTTTGTTGTTATAATCACTCAAAAATACAGAACTTTATTTGACTTTATTATTATTATCGATAAGTATTGATATTATCTGACAAAACAAACGACACTTGAATTTTGAACAGCAATCAAATTATTGAAACAAACTATTGAATCGAGGAAATTACAAGCTATTTATTAAATATATGTAAACTTCTCTTTTTAAAAAATGGTTGAAAATTCATTTCATTCATTGAATTAAGAATTTTATGAATTAAATGTAAATAAATTGTGAAATAAATTGAAAGGAAAACTATGATTGAGTCAAACAAGTTTTCAAGGGCTCAGACATCACTGAGACATCATATTATATAATGAATTTCATAAAAAACAGTCTTTGTTTGCTTTAGATTTGGTTTTATCACTAAATGGGAAATAAAGACAAAAATTGCATAAATTGATTAAATATTTCGAAATTTGAATTAAATATCTATTAACTATTTTTTATTTTGACTAATAATTATCATAAAAAGTATAAATTGTGAATGATCATGTTAAATTGATTGTAGAAACTTAGCATGCTTTAAAATTTGAACTATATTTGAATTTTTTAAATTAAATTAAAAGTCATTTTTAGGAAGCCTTTGGAAGCATTCATTTGAAATTTGTAATAACAGAGCAAAGAATTAGGACATTGTCTTAATTCTGGGTCACATTCCCGGCAGTGGTTAATAGTTTTACAATAGATTAGGTCATTATAGGTCAGTAGAGGTGGAATGAAGGTCAAGAATGGGGCCATTTATTTATTTTGATGATTAGAGCCATCAATTTTTAAAATATAATATAAATAAACTTTAAGTTCTAGAACTCCAAAATTGATTTACTGCACCATTCAATACACCTCCAAGTTTTAAATAATTAAAAAATTTATCAAGTTTGTTTTAAATATTACTGCAGTAAATGAATTTTGGAGTTTTAGACTTTAAGTGATTTAAATAAAAAATTGTCGTTTAATTCAAATTAAAGGACAGAACAATGAGTTAAATATAACACTGTTTTGTAGTATCAAAACCATTAATGAATTATAGAGAGTAACGAAAAATTGCATTAAATTATTATATCATTAATCAATCGATTAAATGATATAAAATTAATTACAAAAAAACAGATTTGATAACAGATTCCAGGAATATATTTGTGTTGAAAATGGAAATAAGGAAAACTTAGCCTAAAATTTACAGATTTTAAAACTTTATAGAAAAATACTAATGAATTGAAAAATTTAATTAAATTTAAGTAAAATTTATAAATTAATTGTCTTTCAATCAAATAAAATGAAAGAGTAGTTCAAACCATTGACCACAAGATTATAGAGACAAGAATAAAGACAATCGTTAGAAACGCTTCCAAAGAATATTTTTCTCATAAAATTTAATCAATAATTGCGGACACTTTTGGTGTAAGACATGATTTGGTATGAGATCTGCTTTCGTCAGGTCTTCTCTAAACATAACCAAAAAAAAGAGACCGTTTCTGTCGTCTGTTTTGGCCCCCAATATCTTAAACGGATGGAAGCCTTTGTCGAACCCATTCTTCTGCGGTTCGTTTTCAGATAAAATTTTGTCGTTTAACACATTTTCTTCTTCGTTGTTATGTTCACAAATCTCATCAACTGATCCATTGATTCCATTTGTGAATCCATTAGTGGTTTTGTGTGTTATCTGTTCGTTGAACTCTTGGATCAGAGTTTGAAACTCTTCGATATCTGCCGGCGATTTCCATTCTTCGGTGGTTTTGTCTTCGTTTCTATTCACAATCAAATATTCTTCCACTTCTTCTGCGGTCAAACGTTTGTCTAATATTTTAACACTTAATTTAACACTCATTTGAATTAATTAATAATTCATTAAAAACACTTTTAAGTGAATATAGTTTTTGTACTTAAATTACATTCAATTTTAATGATTTAAAAGCATTTTCAAAGCGATTGAAATGAGTATAAAATCATTTATTGAGTCAAACATTGAGTCAAATGTGACTCAAAGTCCCGCAAAAAGAGAGACAACAAATCTGTTGTGAATTGAGTTATATTTTACTTTAATATAAAAGATGGCAATACTTCTCATTTTATAATTTATGGCGCAATCTCTCAGTTCTTGTTATCAACATTTTGCCCTAGGTCATAGTTAATTTGTCTGCTCAATTATTTAATGTAAATTATCTTGCGTTAATATTAAATTCAATAATTTTTAAAATTAATAAAAATAAGAGTAATCATTAATTAGTGATGTTTTCAAATGATCAAGATCATAAATCATAGACAACTTATTACCACTTATTATAACTTATAATTTATAAGCAAAATAATTATTAGACTTTTTTGAAATTTCAATTTATTTATAAATCACTAAAATTCTGATCAATTAATCCATTAATCAGATAATAAATATATAAAATTCAGATTAAAATATAACCATTTGTTTAAAAAAGAGCAGATATTTTGATTAAATCTATTTAATTGAGAGAAAAAGAGAGCAAACGATAATAAATAACAATTGATTTGATTTTAAAATTGTTTCAATTGTTTGACGAATATTTTGTGGACAAAAAATGACTTTTTTTGTAGATTTTGTAGATTAGACTTCAAATGATATGTCATTTAATTCAAAATAAATAAAGTCTTAATTTATTCTTCAATGACAGTGATCGTCATCGATGGCTGAATATGTGGTTAGTCTGCGGGAACCGACCAAAAAATAGCCGACACCTGCGCCTAATATCACTGCCAAACAGATCCAGACATTGAAGAGCATAAACGCCAACATTAGTATATATGAGACAAATATTTGAATCATATGTAACACAGTTTGGATCAGATGTGGAATCGATAACATTTTAATTGTCTGCCTTTTGAAGGCTTCCCTTCTATGCAGTGGTCGCTCATATCTATCACCGGATGTTTGGCTATCATTTTGAGAGTCATGAGTGACAGTACTATTAGTAACGGTTCCGTTCTCTTCATTCAAATTAAATTTGACAACACTGGCGTTCGACAAATGCAAGTGTCGGTAGTATTTCAATATTTCATAGATTAGGGCCAGAATGAAGAATAGGACACAATATCCAAACACAGCTAACAAATAGAAACAACAAATTAATTAAAAAAACATCAATTGGTGGGTGTATTGTATTGAATGCATACCTCCATCTGACTGTGCGATCCAATTCTTAAATAGGATGTGTTGTTCATAACCAAAATGAAAATACATTTTCATCATATCAGGCATAGGAGGCATGGGCATAGGCATAGGCATGTCCATGCTCATCTCATGCTCATCCATCGAGTGGGAAGACATATCCATCGTATTATTACTGCAATTCATATTCATTTTAAAAATAATTAATTAAAAAATTATTTCGAAACAAATTTGTTATTTAAGAGTCAGTCAACAAAAATGTTGTTATTTTCTAATATTTGTGCAGAGGTTTTACATTTGATATTTACTGAATATAACTGTTCAATAAATTAACGATTAGAGACATAACTAATCAAAACTTTTTGTGCGAATATAACCATTTGATTAAACGATTAAAATTTTGTGAACTTTGAATAAACTGATAGTTTATTATTTGGATAAACAAATTGATAACAAAATTGACTGAATGTCAAATCAAATTCAATTTAAATCAATAACTTTATGAATGAGAGACTCAATTAAATCAATGATTTTAGGCCACAATATGACTGAAAAATAAATGTCTAAAATAGTGTCGGAATAGTTTTAATTTCATGTGATTTCCTACAAACAATCTGTTTATTCATTCTATTATTAATTATTAAATAAAAATAATGAAAATCATAATGAATTGATGATAAAATGAAGTATGAGTTACAAATTACCAGGAACTGTTGAAATTTGTTATTTAAACTTGGCTTTGCAGCTTTAAAATATCGATCATGTATAAATAGTAGAGTTGGAACTTTCAGATTAATGTCAAACAAAAATTGAAATTATATTTTCTATTAATTGTTACGAAGTTATCTCAAATTCAAAGCATTCAATGAATTTATCAAACTTTATGTGACATTCAATTGAAGTTTGGTTTAAAAATTACAAAAATTTACTTAAAATATAAAACATTAGAATTTAATTAAAATGGAGTAAAAAGTGGTTTAACTGTTATTCATATTTTTATTACTTTTAGACGAATATTAGTAAACAATTGTTAAGTATTTATAACTCAAAATAAGTGATTAAACGTTTATCTATTGATTGAATTGGAGTTAAGAAATAATTTATTTTTAACCAAATTTAGAATAAACTAAAACACTATAAAAACTATCAAAACTTTTTTGATGGTCTGATAAACGTAAGACATATCACAAAATTATGGCACAAATGTGTAAAACAAACAAAAATTAACTGAAATTAGTTATAAACTAATTAACAGACGATTAAAACTCAATACTCTGTAAACCAAATTATAAAAAATGTCAAAATATTTCAACCAATCAAAGTTTATTAATAACTTATTGCTCAATTAGCACGGTAATGACAATTTGTAAGCTCACCTAGTTAACTTCAGATGAAATCATTACAGAATTTTTTGAAGGTTTTAATTAATTACAAAAACGTTTTAATTAAAATCTGAAATAATTTTAATAAAAATTAGTAAAATCTCTGAAAATAAGTGATGTTAACCTGCTCATTTAATTCGTTTGAGCAAATCTGGTGAATTTTTAAAAATATAATGACTTTAACCAATTTAGTTATGTTTTTTGTAGTTTTCAAATATAAATTAATTAAATTAATATTATTTTAATCGCAATTAAATTAAATAATTATTTATTTATTTATTAACAAAAGTATGAAAATCACCTAAAAATGAGAGTAAATTTTGTTAAAGAAAAATATGTCATTTGCTATCGAGAATATATGTCTTTTACATATGTAACTCATATGAAAATCTGTGATAAAAATGGTCCAAAACATAGAACTAAAGTTGATGTCATATTTCGAGCATTAATTTGAAAACAAACAAAAGTCACGTTTTGTTTGAAAGACAATAAACAAAACAATTTGACAATTATTTGAATGGATTCTCACCGCTCGGGTTCCAGCCATCGGTCGTCAATATCATCGACACCGCCATCACATTCCAAGTCATCTTCGGATAAGATTCGGCCGAACTATAAGCTTACGTACACTTTGGCCGGTCATACAAAAGCTGTTTCTTCGATCAAATTTTCGCCGAACGGCGAGTGGTTGGCCTCGTGTTCGGCCGATAAGATAATCAAACTGTGGGGCGCTTACGACGGGAAATTCGAAAAGACTATCGCCGGACACAAACTCGGTATAAGTGACATCTCTTGGAGTTCCGATTCCAGACTTCTTGTATCGGCTTCTGATGACAAGACATTGAAGATATGGGAATGCGCTACAGTTGGGCACACATTACATACCGTTCCATAATATTTACTCATTATATTTGTCTTACGTTTAGGGAAAAGGTCTGAAGACATTGAAAGGTCACTCAAATTACGTTTTTTGCTGTAATTTCAACCCTCAGTCAAACCTAATTGTTTCCGGATCTGTAAGTATTGACTGAATCTGGATTTAAAGACATTTCTCTCAAATATTCATTACTTCAAAGTTCGACGAATCCGTTCGTATATGGGATGTAAAGACCGGTAAATGTCTTAAGACACTACCGGCTCATTCGGATCCGGTCTCTGCGGTACACTTTAATAGAGACGGAACGCTAATCGCCAGCAGTTCTTATGACGGTTTATGCCGTATTTGGGATACAGCTTCGGGTCAATGCCTCAAAACATTGATAGATGACGACAACCCTCCCGTTTCATTTGTGAAGTTCTCACCGAACGGTAAATATATTTTGGCGGCCACTCTCGACAATACACTCAAGTTATGGGATTACAGTAAAGGAAAGGTATTTATTCTGATTTTGTGTAAAATTGAAGAATTTTAACTTATATTTGTTTCTTCCTCTTCAGTGTCTTAAGACATATACCGGACATAAGAACGAAAAATATTGCATTTTTGCAAACTTTTCTGTGACCGGAGGAAAGGTATTAAAATCAATTGATTTAATCATTGGCTAAGTTATTGTCTCCAATCAGTGGATCGTTTCTGGTTCTGAAGATAATTTGGTTTACATTTGGAACTTACAGTCCAAAGAAGTGGTACAGAAATTGAGCGGACATACAGACGTTGTTCTGTGCACTGCATGTCATCCCACAGAGAATATAATAGCGTCGGCGGCCCTCGAAAATGATAAGACTATTAAGATGTGGAAAAGTGACACTTAAGTGGTCTGACATTCATTTTTGTCAAAACAACACATATTTCAGACGAGTTTTCCTAACATTTCATTTATCACTTAAGAATCAATTGTCTTCAGATTTAACCCTTGACTTTTCAATCATTTGTCAGATACTTTTTCCTTCAAATTTTCATCAATTTTTTGAGAATTCATTTTTAAAAATAAATTTGTATCCAAAGCGTAATAAATAAATTATCGATAAATTATTGAATTTTTACATTAAATTAGAAAATTAATATTTAAGTCAATGAGTTATGGATTCTTATGACAAACGAACTGATCATAAACTAAATGGTCATTCGTTTGGAGAACTACCTTCGAGTTCAGCTAATTTGCAGACTGTTTTGTAGGAGGCGTTACACCGGAGGCTATACGACGGCATTAAATTGTGATTTGTTTTCAATGCATACAATAAATGTCTTAAATTAATTGGCTCATCATTAAAGTGGCGTCTCTTAGGGGCCTGTTGTCCACTGCATGCCATCCAATACATCGCAGAATTGGTGGCCTCGTCTATAGTCGGCCTCAATATCTGAGATTCGCCTTTAATTGAAAGACAAATCATTTAATAAAAGATTTAATTAAAGAAGTATTTCAAACCGTCTTCTGGATTGATAACAATAGATGATTGTTCTGCTGATCGCAGTAATGGATACGAATTCTTCAGATATGGATTAATAGGAGGTCCACCGATGCAGTACTTAAAGCGATTCTCTCGTAACCGATATGACGAACGCGAAGAGAATATTTCGGTTAATATTGTTTTAATAAAATCCTATTTAATTGGAAAACAAAATAATTGTCAAATAATTTATTTAATTAATTAAAAGAATGCATACTCTGAGGGCTGCGTTACAGAGTTTGACGGCATTGTCCTGAACGCTATCCAAACCCATTTCCCAACAGATGACATACACCCGTAAGTGTGACATAAAAAGGTCAGGAAGTAGTGATTCACGGATACAGTAACTGACTTTTGACAGCTTTTGGCAGTCGTCTAACATCTTAATTGGTCGCAAATATGACTTATCAGTAGTGGGCGACCCATCGAACAGACGTTCAAAATTAAATTTCTTTGCTGTCTGTCTGAGCTTTCTTTTCAACGGTTTGACCACTGGTTTGGGTTTAATATCAGCTAAAAGTAAATCATAAATTGAAAATCGGTTCAAATATTGATTCAGTTCTCGTGGTTTACGTTTTGTTTCAATCTTTGGCTCTTTTATCTGTTCAGAGAGTGTTTGTGAAGAGGAAGAGCAGTCATCGGTGGCTGCAATTGACGTACATTTATTAAAAAGTGCTAAAAGGAAGCGGTTGTGTGCCTTCAATGACTCTCCACTCAAAAACTTTCGGACCCTATCGTCGAACTCATATTTAGTCAACTGTTGTGTAAACCATAGTCTCATTGTCTGTAAATATCTATTAAAATGTAATTTATAGTCAAAAAAGAGTGAGTTTTAGTCAAAAGAGAGAGAGTTTTAAAACAATTCAATTGAATTAAATTACTGTTTAAAGTTGTCTCCAAGAGTATCATCTAGGTGTCTTTTAGCCAGAACCAGTTCTTCGCTGTATTCTTGGTTTTTAGATTTTTCCATTTTTATGGCCACAACTTAAATGGATAATTCATAGATCAGTTAAATGCAAATCTTCATCAAATAAAGTCTATTTTGAAGTCACAAAAATTGATTCAAAGAAAAACTTTGAATTATATCTTATATTAATCGTAACAAGGTATAAATAAAATGTGATAGTTGAATCAGTTGAACAAATTAATTATGATTGAATCAATTATTCAATTAATTGTCGATTAAAATTAGAGTTAAATTGAAGATAAATTCATTTTTAGTCATTTGTTTTCTCATTTGAGTCAATGAATTAAATTTTTGAATTAATAAATAAACATAAAAAACGTCAAAACCCTTATTTCCCCTCAAATAAGTGAAACCATTTAAAGTGATGTGAAGTTAAATTTGATTTAATTCAGAGGTAAACGTAATTTATTATAGCAAACAGTTGTCTCATATTCGGTCAGATTCTGTCTTTTAAATTGAAGCAAATTTTGTTGATTCAGTTTTGATTGATTTGTGAGGAGTGTGTAAACTCTTTGATTTAACTCATTTGCAATTTTGATGCCAACAGAAAGTGAATTAAGAAAATTTAAACTTTAATCAATTTGGCGGCTAATCATTATGTCAACTGAGAATAAACCAAATGAAGAATTGGAGGCCAAAATACAGGAGTGGCTAAATTGGGATCAGGTAAGAATATGTTTGTGCTAGCTTAAGGCCTTATTCGCTTTGATATCACCATCTTTATTGTGTCAAATTGTATTCTTCTTTTGAATCCTCTGTAAACAAAACTTGATTAATCATTAAATCTGTTATTTAAGAATATTTTTGATAATATTTTACAGACAGTATCTAGCTAATATGCAGCAGTATCTAGCATATATCAAGCATGTTTTGTAAAATATTTAAATTTGTTGCATAAATTTTATCTTATTTTGAGTAAAGTATTTGATTTATTCTTATTAAATGAATGAAAAAATTGATGACAACAAAAAATTCCTCATTTATTTCGAGATAAGATTAAATGTAATTAAAGTCATTTTTAACAGCTATCGACTATTTATTGTAATCTTTAATTTATAATCTAAAAGAATAGTTGCCAAGTATATTAAAACTGGATAGACCTTGATAAATTTTCCACTTTGATAAGTTGTTGAAGTATTTGTTGATAAGTTGATGATTATCTTGGTCAATTGCAAATAGTGATTAATAATATTTATTTAAAGAACTCCAAAACTAGAGATGAAATCAAAAGTCTTGTTTCCGGTAAACAAACGGAAAAATTATCCAAACTATTACTCAAACGCCTTGACTTTGGAACGGCTGGCATTCGGGGCCGAATGGGTGCCGGCTATGCAGCTATGAATGACTTAGTTATCATACAAACGTCTCAAGGTTTGGCTAAGTTTGTATTGGACACGGATGAAACATCTAAAGACAAGGGGGTTATCATTGGCTTCGATGGCAGACATAATTCATTCCGTTTCGCTCAGTTGTCTGCCAACGCATTCTTATCTCTTGGAATAAAAGTCTATTTGTTCTCAGATGTAGTGCCGACACCGTTCGTGCCGTTTGCTATCAGAGAATTTAAGGCCTCTGCGGGTCAGTCCACAAACTTTCAATTCTATTATAATTGAACTCATTTTCTGATATTCTATTGAATTAGGAGTTATGGTTACGGCTTCTCATAACCCAAAGGACGACAACGGATACAAAGTTTATGGTCCAAACGGGGCTCAGATATCTTCGCCACACGACCAGCACATCCAACAGAGAATTCTCCAAAACCTGGAGCCCTGGGAAAACATTTGGGTTAATAATCCCCGAAATGATAACAAATGTATCGATCCGTTGGATCCGATTTTCGAGAACTACTTCTCTGTAATGAAAACACATGTTTTCGATAAGAATGCGAACGAAAAATCAAATTTGAGAATAACTTATACTGCAATCCATGGCGTCGGACATAAATATTTGACAGAAGGACTCAGAGTTTGCGGTT
>LBFM01002887.1:0-11210 GCA_000988765.1 Achipteria coleoptrata | reverse complement strand
TCAAAGTTAATACTCATATATCTATTTCAGAAACAAAATAACACAATTGATTGGGCAGTCATTCGAAGCACTTCGTTTCATTGGGGTCCGTTCCAAAAACCACCAGACCTACCGCCCAAAACCCTATTCAAATGGGATGATTATACCCGCTATTTAGTCAACAGAACACAAATATATTTCGAACCGGGATTTGTTCCGTCCCTCGCATTTAACTTCAAATTGTTCTCAAAAGAAACGCCGTATTGTTTTCTCCAACAAAGCAAAATCAATGAAACCCTCTTTGAGAGGACATACCGATGTTATAACATCGATAAAAATACTGGTGTGGCCACCAATGCTACGGATCAGGTCATTAAATTGATTAAAGATTTAGGTTGGGATTACAACGTTTCTGATTATTCCCTTTTAAATAAAGTGAAAGATACTAAAGAAGTGATCGCTATCTTTGACAAAAAGATGGACTATTTTTTTATTATAGAAAAAGATGGGAAAGCCATTACCCTCTGTCAAACAATAAATAAAGCTTTACATGAAGGGGTAAATAGTACTCAATACACAAATTCCTCACAAATTATAGTTAAAACTAAAGAAATGAAATAATTTGTATTTTAGTGTTCGTTTAGGTACCGAATGGGCCGGAAATTACTTATCAATTGTTCTGATTATAAGAAGTCAACCCCTACCACAACAAAGTTAACCACAATATCATTGAAGTCGTCTTCTCTTCCAAAGAAAACCACTTCTTTTCCGGTAATCATTTCGACATCACTGCCATCGAAAGCCACTTCATTACCCGTAATCACTTCGACAACACTGCCATCGAAAGCCACTCTTCTGTCGTCTACTCATACAACCCAACCGTTACCAACATTTGTCTCAACCAAACACTCGATTCCATCGATCACTTCGAAGACTGAGCCGACAACTAATCAGAATATATCAGTGGACTCATTGCCAGTGAATGAAAATCAACAAAATATTTCACTCAAAACTAAAGCCCGATCTATTATAATCAGAACAATTGATAAGTAATTTGCGTCCCAATTGGTATTTAAACGAACACTAAAATACCAATGATTTCATTCCTTTAGTTTTGAATATAATTTGTGAGGACTCAGTACTACCTACCCCTTCATGTAACGCTTTGCTGACTGAACGACAGAGGGTAATGGCTTTCCCCTCTTTTTCTATAATCATAAAAAAGTTTACCTTTTTGTCGAAAATAGCGATCACTTCTTTAGTGTCTCTCACTTTATTTAAAAGAGAGTAATCGGAACCGTTGTATTTGAAACCTCTCACTTCTTTAATCATTTTGACCACCTGATCGGTAGCATTAGTGGCCACACCAGTTTTGTTATTGATGTTATAACACCTGTAAGTCCTCTCGAAGAGGGTTGCATTGATTTTGGTTTGTTGGAGAAAACAATACGGCGTTACATACAATAATCGGGAGATCTTTTTGAAGTTAAAGCCAATCGACGGAACAAATCCCGGCTCGAAATCTATTTGTGTTCTGTTGACTAAATAGTCTCTATAATCTTCCCATTTGTATAGAGTTCTGAGCGGTAAGTCTTGTGGTACATCCGTATGAGACCTTCGCCATGAAGTGCTGTGAATGACTGCCCAATCAATTGTATTATTTCTCTTCTAAAATAGATAAATGAGTAAAAACTTTGAGTGATAAGTGAGTTACTTATTAAGTGACTAATCAGTGATTTAAAAAGGTTTTAATTCATTTAAATTACATATAATAATCCTGTCATATAAACTGTAGAGTCTGTTATTTCGGGATAAACACAACAAAACTCAGCGATAATCGCAGCCCTATATTGACTGCCGAACCAATTGATTGATTTACTCTTGTTTTGCATGAAATAAATGAGTTCCGCTTTGTCTGCATCTATCAGCCAATAGTCGTTTCCAATGAAGAGGAAGATCTCGTGTTTGAGAAACATTTCAACTTCTGATGGATATCCGTAATCGACTTTAAAGTCATTGTCTGCATATGACTGACAAAAGTCTTTGTTTTGTGTGACAACTAATTGTCTCAATGAGAACATCGAAACTACAATCAAAATATACTTTAATTTCATTTTATTAATTGATATCAAAATAAATATTAAATAGTTTTAGACTTATTTTAAACAGTAATTCGATAATTAAAATAATAAAACAAATCAATTGGTTATAGAAATCACGTGAAAAATACTTTAATATTTCAAATATTTCTATCAAACGAATACAGAAAGTTCCTAAAAAATCTAGAATAATTAAATCCAAGTGCGAGCGTCAAATCATTCAGGATAAGAGATTTCTCAGGAAAAGATTATTCAATTATTAAATATAAATATTATTTTAAAATATCTGAATATTTAAAAATTTTAGTAAAATATTTAAATAATTTTAATAAAAAGTTGAATCAAAGCATTCGTTCATCAGTTTTGTATCGATATATCGTTGAGTAATAAATTGTCTGAACTTTTCCACTGAACTCTTCTTTCCGTAAACACAAATGTAAGACTCGTGCCCTTCGGTCCCATATTTGATGGCCAGTTGTGAAACATTCGTCAGACTTTTCACGTTAGAGACAAGACTTTGATGATTATCGACATTAATGTCATCTTTGAAAGTGTTGGCCACTCTTTCACTGATGGCAACAATCAATAAATGGTTTTCTTCTTCCAAATCAATGGAATTCTCATATTTGAGAGCATTTATTAGTCCCAGTCTTCGGATCGTCATATTAGCCATTAAAGCAGTGATCGCCAAATCGTATTCGTATTCATATTCTTTAATGTCTTCAGTTAATTGAGTCAACATTAGTGGCAAAACTTTAATTGGAATTCCCTCTTTGGAGCCATACTTTTCCAACACTTTCTTAATCTTACAATCAATGGATTCTTCGTTAATATTCTTCAGAGAATTTCTTAGAATTTTATGAAAAACATTTAAAATTGAATTTTTTGGAAACATTTTCTCTGAATTCAAAATTATTGAATTGTGAAGACATTCGTGTTTCGATGAGCCCTCCCTTTTGGCTAATTTTGTTAAATATTTAGTCACAATCCACGGAAATCCGCTTTTTCGGCCATTCATTTCATGTGAGACCTGATACCAGGCACTGGCTTTGGCTAACAGCTCTTCCTCTTCACTGACTCCGGACTCAAACTCTTTCAATAAATCATTGAACAAACGTTTAATAATATTTGTCACCAAATCATGAATATCGTTGTTATCGTTATGAGTGCACAGGTATTTGTGTGTCTTATTGAATGTGGAACTGATTAAAGAGGACTCACTTTCAATACCAAACCTATCCATTAATTCTTTGATTGAATTTTCATATCTTTTGAACACATGTCTGGCATTTTCCATATAAATGTCAGCCCTTTTGTCAATCAATTGTGGGTTCATTTCAAAACCACTCTTGTCTTCAGTGAATCTATTAATCGCTTCATGAAAATAACAGTTCTTTTGATAGAGTTTTCCCAACGCTTTGTCTGATTTATAGGTCGGCCGTACTTCGGATTTCATCATAAAATCGGGATAAAGAGTGGGCTTTTGGTCACTACGGAGACGGGCGTTAATACCAGTCTTTGCGTAGTCGAGAGCCACCGCATACTTAAAGGCCAAGTGTTCGCAGAGACTGCTTTTGATTCCAAAGGTTTTGTCGTCGGCCCAAACCAAATGGGAGTAAGCTATGAGTCCGACCTGATTGTTGGATATGAACCGACAGTAAAACGTAAGTATATCTTCATTAGTGACGGCTCGACCCAAATCCTCTGCTTTTTCAGTGGGGAAATACATCGGAGGATAGTTATTCTTCGGGAATATCAATGGCTTATACCAAATAACACTGTATTCGTCGCCATCCAAATCACTTCCAGCCATTTCGTCGGGATGTGGGCGCTCGCCATTTGATGGAAACACAATACAATCCACGATATGGTGCAGAACGGGTACATCAACAGCTACCAGTTTGCGGACATCACCCGCATGCATACACGGATATTTAGTGACCAACAACTCTCCCTCCAAAACTCGTTTAGTACCACTCTCTTGATGGCTGTATTGAACAAACACCTGTCCATACTTTAAAGTGTTGCTCTCATCCAACACTCCATACATGACTCTCCCGGAGTCGAATGGTATTAAAATTCTGGCCTTATTTTTAAGATCGAGACTCACTTTTTTGATAATCGATTGAATGATTTGTACGAAAAACGGTTCTTTCAATATATCGATACCGGAATCCAATAACTGTTTAAAACCAAAGTTCAGTCCAGAATAGTCTCTCATTAATTGAATTGCTTTACACTCGCAGTCAAAAGCATTGGCCAATTGTTTGTGTCGATTGAAGAGTAGTTCCAAAAATTGGTCATTTGTTACACCCATTTGGTTGAGAATTGTTATCAGCGGTCGATTCAAATAACAACTGCGGGGTTCAGACACTTTCAAAACATCCAAATCTGTTGAATCTGATGTGAATTTCTGCATCGATGGTCTCATTAATATTCTTCGTCCCTCCAGTTCTGGATTAAGGACTAGAATACCTTTGAAACCGGCGTAACGTATTTGAAAAGTGGTCGCCTCTTTGATATGAAGAGTAGCGCACAATTCTTTTGCCATAATTGGCGATATCTGTCCGACGCCATCAGAAAAACAATAAGGATTTCCTGTCTTTGGATGAGCGCCGCCTTCAATGTCATCAATCATTTCGACGCAATCGACATTTGAAAGGAAACCCATTGATTGAGACATCGATTGTCCGATTCTAGCGATAAATTTGGCCGCATTTCGGAAATTCCCCAGATTTCCGATCTGTTGTCTTATTGTGAGTGAAGTCCTATTGAGGTCATCACAGGCGTAGAGCACTAACCCGTGGTCTCGCAGTTGTGAAGTGGAGGCACCGATCAATTCATACTTTCGACTACCGATTGAAATACCATTCGATAGCCTTTTAACGATTGTATTGAATAAAAACTTTTTGGTTTTCTCTGTTATTTCGTGTTCTTCAGGAAGTGATGACTTTCCAGTAGTGAACGACAATAACTGGAAGTCTTCGTCTTTAATCAAAACTCTGATCACATATTCAGAGTTTGCGATCCGAAGAAATCTACTCTCTTGTAGTGGAAGGGCTGGAAGTAATAGAAGTCGAGTCGGCGTCAGAATACATCTTCGGATCATTAGGACAGCACTGTTTGTCCACTTTTCATCGCTTTTGTTTCGGTATTTTTCAAACGATTGTTGCAAATCATCCAAAGGTCTGACCTCTAAATTGTTTTCAATCTTCACTCGTAAGTCATTTAACGAATTTTCGACACATTTCTCATCGATTTGTGACAACTCTTTAACCGAATCAACGAATTGTTCATAAGTTTGGTTAAAGTGATCCAAAGAATCAGTTAATTGAAAGGAATGGTTAGTCAACGCCAGTAATGAATACTCGACAGTAAACGGCAGATCAAACACTTGTCTTAATTCGATTGGTTTGCATTCAATTGTTTCGAAAATGTCTTCTTCGATGGTAACCAATGGCGCGAATACTTTTAAATTGGAGATAATGTCCGCCACAGAAGTGTTTTCATTGAACTTCAATTGAATTGAATTAATTTTAGTGAAATTATCTCCATTTATGTCCAGTAATTGTGTTGTTCTGAGTCGTAGACCACAGAAATCATAACTTGTGTCCAATTCATAGACATCGGAAGCGTCTCTAAAGTCGATACAACTATCATATGATTCGAAGTCTTCAAACGATTCCTCATAACCAGAATCCATACCTTTTTGATCACTCAATTCATCGAAAGGTCTGTCGTATTCTTCTTCTTCTTCAAAGTGAAGATCATAGTCATTGACAATCGTGTAAAGGAGTGGCGGAAACGTTAACTTTAAGACCATTTCATTGTCTTTCATATGAATTGATTTTATTTGGGAATAATTGACACAAAATTCAAATCTTTGGTCAATCCATTCGACTAATGACTCGTCATTTGAGTCCACTCTTTCGGTAAATGTCTTCAATTGGATTAAAAGTCTTTTCTTATAGTTTACAAACAATGTCTTCGAGAAATAAATGTCTTTAATTGAATCACTTTTAAAGTGATTAACAAAAGACTTGTCGTCGACAACACATCCAAATGAGAACCACTGAACCTCTGCCTCCAATTCGGGGATCAATTCAAATGTTTGCATATTTTTAAACAAATAGTTTTGTGGAGAAAAAGATAATATTTTTATAGTTTTTTAATTAAATAAAAATAATTAAAATTCAATACAAACTAAAACCCAATAATATTTGAGTGTTAAATGAGTTAATACTTGAACTCAGATCTCTTATGACAGTTGACATCACATTAATGGGTTTATAATTTTTTTGTCAAGGTCGTTTCAAATACTATTCATGTACAGGCTGAATTAATCAACCAATTAGTGAAAGGATTATATCGGTTGCTATGATCATCACTATGACAAGTATATTTTGTAGGTTCAGGTAGAGCTAGCCCTGTAAAATGACATCTGTGAGAACTGTAAAGATTATATTAAGATTTTCGTTTGACCATACATAACCATGACACAAATCAATCAAATTTTGTATGCTTATAAATTATTTGAGATTATATTGGATAATAATCGATTGATAGTTGAATTTATTTATTATACAGTCATTAATAATCGACTCATTATTTTGTCGATTAAATGTAATAAACTAATTGACTCTAAGATAATAGACTAGATCAAAGTTCAATGAGTTGACAGTTCAGCGCCCTTAAATGAAATTCCTAACATCAATACCACCCACTAAATTGTAGGTTTAATCAGAATAATTAATTAATGCAATTGAGACAATTAATGAAAATCAAAACATTACCTCGTAACATTTAAACTGAGTTACTATGAATAGTTTCCAACAGTAGAAACCAATTCTGTTCTTAGAAGTTCTCTCAATGAATGACATTAACTGTAAATAAAAATTATAAAATTTAATTTAGTAATTCAGCCCACCTTTAATTCATACCTTTAGCCTCGAGGATAAATTGAGACTTTTATTGACGTTTAACTTAACCAATAGTTTATAAGTCTTTTTTGACTCTAAATTAACAGAACTGCAGAATATTATAATAGGAGTTATGAAACAAATAATTAAGACATTTCCCAAATTAAAAGCAATTTTTATAAAATAATTATTAATTTGACTGAAGAATATTGTAATACTGAATATTGAGACAATATTAGCCAGACCAATCCAACTGATAAGAATAAATAGTGACCAAATTTCATTGAAATGCATTATTTTCTTAAAAGTTGTGTCCATTCTTTTCAAAGTTATTTTTAATAAAATTGAAAAAATATTACTATTAATTGGTTTGGATTTATTGATAATCTCTTTTAATTTATCGTTTTCTCTCTTTAATAACAATTTTGAATAATAACAGAATAATGAGAAATATATGAGATTCCAAATATACATCTCTCCGATAACAGAACCAAATAATGCAAATATAATACTCCAAAAGAGTCCAAATGTTATCAATTGAATGAACGAACACTCCATTGAAAAGAATCCAAACGAAAGATTGAAACCAATAAACATTGTAATGAATGTGAAGAATATCTCAAAAAATTTGAAACCATTTCTTATTTTGTCTCCAAAAGGTTTGACTTCATTTTGTCTCAACTCTTCTGCAATTAATTTTGAAAAAAATTTGTCATTTTTTACCTTTAAATGATTAACGATTTCATTGAAAATAACCATGGCAACACAAGTTATATCAATTAAATTCCATTGAAGTTTGAATTGAAATTTGAAAACAAAATCTCCGATAAGTATTGAATAAAAATCATTAGTAATAAAAAATGAAATAATATCTCGGAATACAATAAAAGTCATTAATGTATTGGCGATCAATGGATTAAATAATTTTCGCCTCTTTTTAAAGTTAACATTGAAATATGGATAACCAGTTCTATAATTCTTTTCTCCGACCAAATAAATTAAGTTTTCAATAACTTTAAGCTTATTCTCACACATTTTCACTAAAATTAGATAAACCTCTTATAAAACACTTTATTTCCAAATGGATTAGAAATGAAATGTTATGATGAAAAGCATAGTATTTACTATAGTTATACAGGTCTAGATTATTTTAAGAATATTTCAAAATGCTTATATAAATGACAAAGATTAATTGTTAAATTTTAAAACGCAACACACATTAATTTTATGACATTAACTTTCAAATCGACTGAAAACCCATTAATTCACAGAAACTGAACTTTAAGTTTAATAAAGTCTTTTCGCAATAATCAGAACACTTATTCTATATCGTGCCTAACTATCATTTAAAATATTCAAGATGCTTTATTGATGATAATTTTTTGTAATTTGACTATTGATTTCAAATAAGAAATAAGAAATAAAACCATGAACAAAAACATAAAAATTTAATTATTTATAAGTTATTTGTTCATGGGCAATTGCGTGAACAAACAACTAAAAACTAATTTTTAGAGTTTGTAATCCAAAACACACCAAGATGAATTTCTTTCTTTTTCATTTACATTGAATGTTACATTATATAGTGGAAATGATATTACTACGGATTGAGGTGTGTCTATTTTAAACTCAAATTTGTTTCTCATTGGCTGACACTTGAAAAATAAAAAGCGAGTGTAGCGTAGTTTTTGTTTCACCTATTGTAGTGTAAACCAATGAGAAACAAATTTGAGTTTAAAATAGACACACCTCAATCCGTAGTAAGATCATTTCCACTATATAAATAACGATATAAAAGTACTCGGATAACAAAAAAAACAGTTTTGACATCAGAATCAATAATATTATACTTACTTTTCTCTACTGTTTATTCTGTAAACTAATTGATACATTTGAATATTTCAAAGATTATTTCAATGCTCAATGAGTTGACAGTTCTGTGATCTTAAACGAAATGCCCAACATCATTATCACCCACTAAGTTGCAATTTTAATCAGAATAATCAAAATTTTTAATCAAACAATAAATAAAAATTGAGTAAATTAAAATCAAAGCATTACCTCGTAACATTCAAGCTGAGTTACAAGGAATAGTTTCCAACAGTAGAATCCAATTCTGTTATCAGATGTTCTCTCAATAAATGACATTAACTATAAAAATAAAATGCAATCAAATTCTTTTAAAAATATCAATATTCTTACCTTTAATCTTGCTATTATAATGAGCTTGTTATTTTTGTTTAGTCGATACAATAGTTTATAAGTCTTTTTGGACTCTGAATTAACAGAACTGCAGAATATAATAATAGGTGTAATAAATCCAATGCTTAAAAATACTCCGAATATAAAACATATTTTTATAATAATATTATTAATTTGACTGAAGAGTAGTGTAATACTGAATATTGACATAAGTATTGCTAATCCAAACCAATTGATTAACATAAATAGTGACCAAATTTTATTTAAATCTGTTATTTTCTTTAACGTTTGGTCTATTCTTCTTAATGTTTTGAACAGAATATGGCTATTAATTGGTTGAGAGTTCCTAATAATGGCTTTCAATCTATCATTTTCTGACTTTAATAATAATTTGCAATAATAACAAAATAATGAAAAGTATATGAGATTCCAAATATAAATCTCTCCCAAAACATCACAAAATAATGCAAATATAATACTCCAAAAGAGTGCAAATGTTGTCAATTGAATGAATGAACAATTCATTGATAAGAATACAAACGAAAGATTGAAACCCAAAAGTAATAGAGAATAAGTGAAGAAGAATTCAAATGACTTGAAATAGTTTTTTATTTTATTTCTGTTGACATCATTTGGTTTGAATTCTTTTTCAATTGATTTCCAAAATGTTTTATCATTTTTAACGTTTAAATAATTAACGATTTGTGTTAAGATATGCATAACATAACAGTTAATTACAATTAAATTAAATTGAAGTTTGAATACAAATTTGAAGACAAAATCTCCGATAAGTATTGAATAGAAATCACTTTTAATAAAAAATGAAATAATATCTCGGAATACAATAAAAGTCATTAATGTGTTGGCAATCAATGGATTAAATAATTTTCTCCTCTTTTTAAAATTCTCATTAAAATATGGGAAACCATTTCTATAATTCTTTTCCCTCACAAAATAAATTAGATTCTTAATCATTTTAAGCTTGATTTCAGACATATTTACGGAAGTGCTCCAAATTAATAACAATCAATAGGTCTGAAGTAAAATAGATTATATTATTTTTAATTTATTTTATACCAATAATGAGAATAATAATATTTCACGCGATAGTAATGTGAAGAAAGTCTATAACCATAACTATAAACTCAAATTTTAAATTAATTCTAAAATCGATAAAATCGAGATAAAAGAGAAAAACCAATAAAACCAGGAAAAAGTTTATAGATTAAATTTATTGATTTAGATTTTAATATGAAGAAATAAGGAAAAATTTCTTGCCTAATATCCTAGGAAGTTTTATTTGAGTAAGTCCAAGCAACACATTTACATTTCGAAATAATTGATTTTTTGATAACTTCCTGAAATTTTATGGTATAATACAGGTATCGAAATCTGAATTATTGATGTTTTACTCAATATTAAGATTGAAGAGTATAACAGAACTTCAGAATATAATAAGTGGTGCAATAAAACGATACATAGATATTCCCCCCCCCCCTAGCAGCAGACTTGAAATACCCCTCCCCTATTCCCTCTCGTTTTCCCCTTTTCTTCTTGAGGGGGGCCAACCAAATCTCAAGCCTAGGGGCGATTTTTCCAAAATTTCTGGCTCTAGGGGCATTTCTGTAAATCATAGAGCATTGGTGAAAATCAAGTATGATCAAGTAATACAGGTATCGATATCTGAATTATTGATGTTTAACTCAATATAAGGATTCAAGAGTATAACAAAACTTCAGAATATAATAAGTGGTGCAAAACCATACATGGCCAAGGGGTGGTGGGAATAGAGAATTGATTTCAAATTAGAAATAAGAAATAAAACTACGAACAAAAATATAAAAATTCAATTATTAATAAGTTATTTGTTCATGAACAATTGAGTGAACAAACAACTAAAAACTAATTATTTGAGTTTGTAATACCAGAATTAAATTCTTTATTTTTCATTTACATTGAATGTTACACTATATAAATAACGATATAAAAGTACTCGGATAACAAAAAAAAC
>LBFM01002876.1:0-11910 GCA_000988765.1 Achipteria coleoptrata | reverse complement strand
AATCTAATAGTAGAGCACCACCACCACCATCAACATCGCACAGACATCTAAGCGCCAGCATCTCTTAAATATGCAAAATATTTTCATTTCATTTTTGTGGTAAAGTATTCTTAATATCAATCGCTCTTATGTTTGCCTAAAACTGTTCAAAAGCCGTATTTATTTTATACGCGCCCGCAATGAGTGCCAATGAATGTGATAAATATCAACTTTAATACAGAGAAAATATTAGGAGAAGTGTTACTTTATAACCAAATATCAAAAACATTTCATATTTCATAACATTTATTAATAAAACGGCATTTGATTTGAATGCCTATTCTCTGAACACTTACACTGAATTTCACTTAAATCGCACTCAAATCTCATTCAAATATTTCTAATCATTTACTTTTCAATCACTCTTTAAATTTCAATTTAAGAAAATAAACTTTTTTTAGTCATTGAAACCTAAATATGAATACCAATAATATTCGAATTTGAAATATTTATAGTAAAGCAAAGAGCTATGAGCTATGAGCATGGTCAAATCTCTTTTAAAAGTAGGCTTCAGTTTCTTAGATTCTTCAAGATTTTAATATATTTGTATTGAATGATATTACTTATTATAAAATATAGATATCAACCCAATCCAAAAAATAAGCCCCAAAACAGAAATAGAATCTTAGATTTTGTTCATAAAATCATTAAAATTGACGAATGATTAATGAGTTTTATCATCATTTAGTGAATGACACATAAAATTGAAGAAAAATGTTCAAGCGAAAAATCATTGAATAAAATGTTTGATTTAATCTATGATTTCAAACCAGAGATCTAACTTATAATTGAATTTAGGAATTATTGAGAAAAATGTCATTTAAAATAAAATCAATGATATATTTGATGTGAATTTTAAATAAGAGGAGAGAATAAAAAAGTGTATCAAACCTGGGTGGTAGTCCTGGCAGCCCCAGAGCCGCAGCCGCTGCCGCAAGTTGTTGCTGTTGTTGAGGTGTTGGAGTGGAGCCACCGCTAAAGTGCTGTAAGAAAGGAAATGCTGCGGAATAGCCATTCGCTGCCAGCATTGCCGCTGCGGTGGCGGCCGTCGTATTGTTTCCGTTTGTGTTGTTATTCACGTTATTGTGTTGTTTTAGGTCTAAATCTTTAGTAATAAAGAGCGCTATTAAACAAAAAATGATTTTGTGTTCAATTTATTTAAAGTAAGAAAATTTTTGTTAAAAACGATTATTTATAGAGAGAAAGAAAAGGGAATATTAGATATGAGAACAAAATCTAGACTTACTTTCACTGCCATAATCTGTATCATCAGAAAAACGTGGTTTTTTAGCTGATGGGTATCCGAGAAAGGGAACCACATTAGGCTGTGCTGGCCCTGAGGTGAAAGAAGTTGGCACTGGGCTAACAATGCCACTTCGCTTGGGTGGACGTCCCGGCCTATCAAATAAGAACAGAGCCAATCAGATTATGCAAACGTTTATCATTTAATTGACTAATCGGTAAAAGGTATGTCTAAAATAGATATTAAGTCAAAAATAAACGACAAAACATTTAATATTAAGAACACCTTTAAATAGATTCAGTCCAGAAGTTTAGTCAGATATCAATAATTGGTCGAAATTGTAGGCAACGTATAATTTAAAGCTATAATTTCCATAATGATTGTAATGATTGGCTACTGTAAGTCAATATCAATCAAAAGCAGATCCTCAAAGAAATAGCGATGAAATTGGCTCTTAGACCCCATTCAGTTTGGCAGACGGGCGCACAGCAGGATATTATGTCGACACATCACTACACAGGCCTAGTCTTCATACGATCGACTAAACGATCAAAACAGTGCACAACACTGTCAAAGACGACACACAATAACTAATCTGCTTTGGACTCAATTGACCGTAAAATCAGTGTCACATTTGGCTGTAGTTCACACAAACATTTGTGAACTCTTCTCGGCTTACATATAACTCAATCCCTTTTCTATCATTTATATCTCAAAGCTTTTTAAACATTAATTAATGAAAGTTTAGTGTAAATCACAAAATAAATAATTGATGTAAAATAATATCCAAGTTTTTCACTCATTTATATTTAAATCTTAATTTTAAGAACTTTTTCCAATAATTAATTTGTTTTAAATGACTGACTGTTTGCTAATTAGTAATTAGTTATGACTTTTAGTAAAACTTATTGGATATCCACGAAAAATACCATAAGAGTACTGAATAGTCAAAAAGTTATTTGGGTTTAGTCGCAGAGAACTGCATTTAGAAGTAATTTTGAATTTAAATATTTCTATCAAAACATTTTGACTCTTTGTATGTTTTGGCAATTTTTCCTCAAACGATATGAATTTTATAGATATGATTCAGAATTTAATTGATTTAATTGGTATTTATTGGAATTAAGTGTTTGCCTATAAATAGAGTCTCAGATTTTCAGATCATTTTTTGTTATCAATTTATTTACAAAAATTCATTTAAATTGAAAGTTAAGAATAATTTTGTAAATTTGAGTCAACTGTTATTCAATTATTTCAATGCTTAAACTTAAAGAGGAGTATAATAGACGATAGATTATTATCTGAACACTAGGTATGTTATTCTAGTTTTGCCATGTTTGAGCTCAGCTATTAGTTGCTTGCTTATAGGTTGTCATCAATAATCTTATGATATTTCAAATTATAACGATAATGTGTTGGTCATTAAATTTGAATATTATTGTGCTATCAATCACATAATATCACATAATATCGATTAGAATTTAAACTGAAATTCTCGTGTGAATGGAATTTCATTTTATTTAATTGATCATGACAACTAATGGCAAATATGAGTGAATGGTCAATGGCCTTAATAAAATTGATTAATTAATTTATTAAATTGTAAAATATAGATCTCTTGAACTAATTTAAGCTCTGAATAACTAAATGAGTGCTTATTCGCCACTTTTGAAACTAATTAAGAATTTCATCAATGAATAAGACATAAATAATCTAGATTTATGTTCTATTATATTAATTAAGTTAAAATATAAATGCATTTATGAATTATATTCAACCATTTTTTCAATAATTATATTATAGTATAAAAAATAATGAATAAATGGATCGAAAGTTTATGGGCTCTGAATATATATATCAAATTGTGTTTAACGATAACAATGTTTCAAATGCTAAGAATCTTTTGTTCGTATTGTGAAAAAGTTTTGATTAATTATTCAATCAGTAAAACATGAATTTATTTGCAATAAATGTTTAATTCTTTTTATATATTCTGACATTTAATCTGAAACTCTATTAAGAATTTGTTTCTAAAAAATACTCCAATACTGGAAATATTATGTGATTTAATTCAATGATAAAATAGTTGTTTTGACAAATTATCTAATATTTCATTCGCTTTGAATCAATAGAAATAGATTTTTAGCCTCCGCTTAAAGAAACAAAAAATCATTTACTTTCGTTTTGAAGCCAATTAATTAAAAAACACACAAAGACTTGAATTGTGAACAATAATAACTACATTACAGCATAACTTTTCCAATACAAAAGGGAGTGGTATTCAATATGACGCACAAAAACATACATCCATTAGAAGAGAGCGAGTGTTGTGCCTTAAAAAAGATAATCATTTGCTGAATCCAAGAGATATATGAGACTGGTCATGTTCAATTTTAAATGTCATTTTAATAATATATTTGTGTTTCAAATTTATAAAATGACGGGATTTTCAAATTAAATGTTAAACATATCTTTTTTCCTCTGCCTTTCAATTCTTTAAATTTAAAAATAAAACTTTGTCTGCACTCAAAAGAGATGATTATTTATCTAAGAATTTCATTTATTCAATCAAAATATATTCTCTGTTTTTATATCCGTTTCATTTAATTTGAAAGTCAAGAAACTAAACGTTTTTATCTTTGTATTCATTTTTTTAAAATTTGAAATTAATTTGTTTTTATAGTTTAGGAGAAAATCACATAAAATGCAATCCATTGTGGAATTGAATAAAATTATAGTGTTTTACAGAAATTATACATTTATTTTCTCCAAAAAACAATATATCAAAAGTCAATTCAGAATTATTATTATATTGCCTTAAAAAATGGTATTATTATTATGATTGCAATTATAGAGTAAAAGTGATTTATTTATATTTATTAACAATTTTAGTGTTGTCTCTAAAATATAATTTAAATGAGTCGTAGAAATAAGAATTGAGTGAAACAAAAGTCATTAAATGGCAAAACGTTATTATAATAATATGCAAATGTGATGACTTGCAAACAATCGGTTGGCATCCGATGTGTTGGAGATGTGCTCTTTTATGCCATTTCTGGCTCCTATTAAAGCCTATGTCAGTCTCATCATAGCTATAGATTGCCTCAAAAAAGAGCTTAAATTTTGACTGAAAAATATTTTCAGATTAGAATTTATGATAAATGGTTTAAATACATATATGATCTATGAATGATTTAAATATGTTGGGCCCAATCAGATATCATTTGCTCGGTCACGTCCTAGCAATAAGGGGGAGCCTCTACTTAATTCTGAATAAAGATTCACTAAAGAATCCAAATAAAAGTTAGAGAGAGAGAGAGAGAGAGAGAGAGAGAGAGAGAGAGAGCATTTATTACGAATACTAATATTAGTGATATTATAAAAGGCGAAGCAATTTGTTATCTGAAGACTATTCTGTGCTTCTTTTTAGACAACAAACGGAAATTAAACTTTTGTGAGACTATAATAAATCTGAAATACTATAAAATAAGTATATATATATATATATATATTATATATATATTGTGTACATTATTTGTTCAAATATATCGAAAAACTTTAAAATATATTCTTTTTGTTAGATTTTAAATGATTTCTTCCCTTAAGGCTAAAGAAATGATTCCTTTTTTTTAAAAAAAAGTACACATTTTCTACACTTTTGTGGATTTGATAGAAATAATAGAAATTTTTAGTATTTTTATTGTCGAAAAGCGACAGATGTGGAGATGTGGTGTAAACCGCAATGCGATCCCTTATCGCCACGACTGCAACACTACCACTACAACTACGAGACACTTCTTTTTACAATTTATTTTTTTTATTTCGTTATAAAATGAGAGTCAATTCAGGGGAGAGGGAGAGCAGCCATGTATTTAGTTTCCCTATTCTAGACACCACTGACTACTGAGTGGCCCCACATTTCGACCCCTATATTAGTGAGCAATATGTAACCGAACCATTGACGGTTGAGTTGAGCGCAGCGTGAGTTCTGCTCCGACTCTGCTCTGGCGCTATGGCTGTCCCGAACCATACAACAGGTAAGCAAAGAAAAGACGACGAGAAGACTGATGTAAGGATAAACTCAATCGCTTTAACTCATATAATATGACAACTGGTTATATACCCCCCGCTTCCTATTGATTGCTATTTTATCTTCACTTTTCCATTTTTGACCCATTTTTGGAATTAACGTAAAATTAATTTGAATTAAAAAAAGGCACAACACTTATATCCAATTGATTTTCTCATAACATCAGAGAATTGTTTACATGAAATCAAAAGGTATGTCAGGCCTTCTTTTATGGCCTAAAGTTTAGAATATCAAAATCACAAAAAACTTTCAAATGTTTTTAATTATTGATTGTAATTCAAAGACCAAATTATTATTCACTATTTTATAAATACTCAATAATTTCAACATAAACTCAAATATCAAGTAAACTAATATTATTTAAATTAATTTAATTTGAGTTCTCAGACTTGAAATTTCCATTATATCAATGAATTAACTGAACAAAATTTTAAGACTTTTGTGACCAGAATTTCTTCTTCTCATTTCAATGACTTCAAAGACGATAAACGAAAGTATTTATCATAAATTGATTAATCGTTAAATTTTAATAAAAAGAGTTATTTATTTGCAAATAAATTATGAAATATTAAAATATAAATAAAGTTTTAGTCAAAATATTAGTTAAAATTTGTACTAAAATTCAGCAGAAATTATCATGTTGAGAATATAAACTGTAAGAAATTATTATGAATCTCAGATATTATTTTCCAAATCAATTGAAACTTTGAAAATACAAACAAATGATTCATTGGATAATAATATTTCAAATTAACTTATTTTTTGACAAATAAACTAAAATTAAATAACAATTTAATAGAATTAAATGAATATTTGAGTCCCAAATTGATAAAAAGTAGTGACACTCCTTGCAATATATTTACAAATTGATTGCAATGTGTTTCAGACTTAAGGCTATGTTCTAAACTGTTATCACTTTTCATCACAACTACAAAAGTACTTATTTTCAACAGTCATATACTTTTTTAATGGTTATGATTTGGTGACGAAAAACAGGACTAAAGCAATGCATTGGTTTCACTGATAGTGAGAATTAGTGAGCAATCAAACAAAGAAATGGTAGATCACATACACAATGGTTATGCACTCGTATTCAATATAATGAGACAAATAGAAAAGTAAGGCCAGAGAGAAGTGCAATAAAAACAAGAGAAAAGCTTAAAGTCAAACATAAGTCGTCATTGCATTATCACTATTGAAACAGCTGTCACTATAAACTACATACTATTCCCTCCAAACTTACTATTACTGTATTACGATTTTAATGCAATCGAAAATAGATATGCCATTCATTTGCTATTCAACCTTACAATTTGACACATCCATATAAAACTGAGCTTGCTTCATCATTTATTTAACTAATGGCAGAAAATTCAATTGTTCTGGTGATCAATAAGTGTGAAAAAGTGATTCAAAATAATTATTTTGCCAATAAAATAAACCTTGATAACTTAAAGAAACCTTGAATTAAAGAATAAGAAAAGGATTGACAATTGAAATGGAAATGATATTTATAAAGTTATAAAGTTATATAGCGCAAATACGATTCCAAGTGGTTCTTCACAACTGAACCTATATCTCAATTGAATGCAGACATAGAAAGAGAGAGATATCAGACGAAACGTAAAGAGAAAGAGAGAAAAAGAGCGACTCTTATATGCTTTGCTTTGAGAACATAGAAAAGTCGGCTGCTCTGCAATGCAGTACACAATCACTTACTATGAAGCGCACTGACACCGAATCGATTGCGGGCACAGCTCTGCAAAACCAAAACGGAAAGCAATGAGAAAGAAGTGAAGTAAATGTAATGTAAGAGCATTTGTTGCACAGCATTACTCTCTCTCTCTCTCTCTCTCTCTCTCTCTCTCTCTCTCTCTCTCTCTTTCTGTCTGTTTATAAGCACTTATTTGACTGCATCTCTGTTTCTCTTTGTTTCTGGAATAGAGTGTATATACCTTTAGTGTGTATACGGTTTTGTTCATAAATCTATTGGATTTTCCGCTTTGGAATCACTGTTTTGGTAGTTAAGCCTAACCTCTTAGCACTTGCATTCGTATCGAGTTTTGCAGAGAACATACTTTTCTCACACTAACCAATAAGTCACGGAAAGGTCTGATTCGAATAATTTTTTGTGAAATTATGGACAAATTCTGTGCACTTGTGATGTGATGTCAAAGATATGAATACGAGTTAGAGATTAGAGATAAGACCATACATTAATAAATAGGAATATTGTGGTCGGAATATAACATCAATAGTTGTTTGATTGTTAACAAAACGTATAAATGGGGAAAGTTTAGCACCACATCTAATAGACAGTGGGGAAAACTAGCAGAAGGTAGGCCTTCAGCTCAAGTGAGTCGATGTCTATCCTCGAAAAAAATGTTGATATTGTAAATAGTTTTGTAGAATATTAGAGATTAGTTTTGTTAGGAAACTGACAGAAATGCACTTCCATTTATGAGGCAAACGAATGCAATTTACTTTTTTGCACTCTTGTCTATACCAGAGCTGAGCACATCTGCCAATTAAAACAAAACCCAAAATATTTTTCAGAATTCATTCCACTTCTCATTCGACTTCTATTTTCTCTTTTTCTCTCTGTTTTTGACTTATTCTATAACTTCAATAAAAGAGCAGAGTTTGAGTGTATGAGAGGTCGAAAGGGGAACAGTCAGTCCGAGAAGAGGGGGCTCTGTGTTGGCCAGAAGAAGCTGGTGATGGGGGAGTGGTTCGATTGTCAGCTCTGAGCACGAAGTTTGAAATAAAAAATACTAAAAACAAATGAAATGAAAATGAAACTCGTTTTTGGTTTTTGGATTCTTTTCTTCATTTCGACTTTAATTGGAAATTCTTTTCCAACAACTAATACATTGAAAAAAGGGAAATGAAAGCAAAGGCAAACTATGGCAGTGATTGCCCCGCACTCCACCTTAAAACTAAAGGGGGAGTGATATTGCCGTTAGCGAGTCGGGATCATAACGCAAAAATGCCGGTACTTTCTATACAATACGTATAAATCTATGAGCTTTTTAGGCCTTGAAATGTTTGGAACATATTTTTATTGCTTTCTTTTCATTTCATTTTTAATTAATAGAAATAAATCAAAAACCATTTAAATTGACTTCAATTTCATTTGAAATGCATTTTTGCGACAAATAGTCTGTTTTGCGGTCAATAAATAGTTTTCTTCGGATAATTCAATGGTTTTCTTAGTGGAGAGTCTGTGGGACTGAGCACTAAACCTAGACCTAAACTTTTGCAATTTCTCTTCGACTTAATTGAGAAATATTTCAAACTGAGAGAGGAGTGAACTTCAATATACAAATGACAAACAAAAGTCATTTGTTTTTACTATTGAAGAAAACAAATTAAATGAGTTTTTAAATTATGAGCCGAACCACGAATTGACTCCAAACAGACATCAATTATTGAATTCAATTACTCTTTGCGTTACATTTGTTTTAAATGATTAGTTTTAAGCGAATCTCAATCCAAACAATTTTGAAAACAGATGTGAAGTTATGATAAAAATTCAAATATATTTACTGTAATTTGTTTGCAAAAAATCAAAGACTTGAAAGAATATACACGAATCTAATGGCAAGAGTGGCATAGGATGGAATGGAGTGGCATAGAACACAGTTTGTAGGAGGTTCACATTTGCAACAAGGATATCAAAACTGCAATTATCATTGCATTGAAAAACCGGTACTCACATATCAAACTGTTGTGAGCGTTGGTTCATCAGATCCACCATATTTAATATTGCATTCAATCATTGCTAATCAAACCAACATTATTTCGATTCGATATAATACTTGGTTTACAATGAGATGCCTCACGAACTCAGTATACACTCCGGCAGTACAACAGTCCGGTCGTTCAACAGTACATAACTTTGTATATAAAAGTAGATTAAAAAAAATTCTGATCTATAATATGATAACACATTAAAGCGTTGACTCAAGACTTATATAACTTTGTTTGAAATACACACAAGATTTAAGGGACGGCAAAGTTTATGAAACAGTATTCACTTTTGTTATTATTTTGGGCCTTAAATGTGACAAAAAGTGTGAACCCAATCAGTTTAGTATAGCCAGAGAGTAGAGCATAGAAATAATAATTGGGAGTTCAGTACAGCCACAAAATAACTCTTTTGAAACCCCAATCGAGTTCAATAGCGATGCGGTGCTACTACTGGTGCGATACTAGTTTTTGCGCGATTGCGATGGCGTTCATTATAGCTGTTGTTAGCCTCTATTGCCGGCTATAACTTTGAAGAAGTATATCAGGTTATTGATGAGTTTACACCATCACAACGGCTCGACTCAAGGGGTAGTTTTGTTGAGCTTTCAATAACTTATTATGTGGTCTAAGCTCTCGTTTTGTTACTCTTTTTCAACACATAAACAAACACTACTTTAAATAGTTTTTTCCTCGTTTACTGGCTATCAATAAAAATTGTTGTAAACATTATATACTTTTTTGTGAATAATTGAATTTAATTTCTTTGAAAATTGATTTTTAAAATTATTTTTACTACAATTTATACAAATAATTATATTTCGTAAAAAATCAAAATTTATAATAAATTATCGCACAATGTTTGGTCTTTTAAAAGGCTTTCCTCCGGAAATTTCATTAAGAGTTACAACAAATTTATTCTAAAACTGATTCTATAAAAGAAAGAGTCGTTTAAACGATGTAATCATAATTTACTACTTCTTGTTATTTCATTTAATCTAATTTTATAATTCATTGCATAACTATTGTCTAAAAATTTATTTCAACAAATGATTTATCACTTTAATAACCAAACCTTTATTAAATTGAATGCAGTATTCAATTGGACAGTCATATGAAATCAAAACAGAAATACAAATAGACAGTCATTTTTAAATCTTTTCAAACTTCAATATTAATGGCAAAAAGAGAGGGCTATATCTGAGAGTATCTGTTTCTGACAGTAAAACTAATTTTTGTTAGTTATTAATATCATAAAAATGTAAAACTAAGTTATAGTAAGTGAGACAACAAAACAATCAAAGAATACATACCTCGCAGTCGTGCAGTCTTTGAAGAGAACATCAAAGTCTTGAGTTGAAAGTAATTTACATCTGTTGACTCCCGGCTGAATAGCTCCCAGACCTCTGAGAATCCTGACTTGTTCTACATTGCAAACAATTGGCACAATATCTAAACGCTACAAAAATTAACAAAAATATATTTTTAGTTGTAATTAAAAATAACAATTTAATCGATTAATACACTAATAAATAAACAAAAATTGCAGACAATTCTCAAAAGTCATGCAAATGTCTTAAAACAACAAAACTATTATCAAACATAAAAAAGAGACAATAATTTTGATACATTTAAGCCTTTAATTTAATTTGAAATAAAATTCAAATTCAAAAGACAGTGCCATGAATTGTGTGTGAAATTAGTTGGAACAACCCTTTTGCCAGTTCTATGATTTATTATTTGAGTAAAAGTAAAGATAATTTAGAGGCACTTCGATTATTTGAGCAATAAATTAGTTTTTCTTTCAAATTAAACTCCATTTCGTGAAAAACTTTATTTTTGTTGGAAAACAAAATGCAAATAATTGATATTCCCTTTGAATTTCAGCAAAAGATATGTTTTTGTGATTAGTTTCACGCAAAGAATTTTTAACATTTCAACTAATAATAAATAGTATTAATTTTGAGTTAAATACTTTGAAATCATAAATAAAGTTTTAAACAAATTATATTATTTTAAAATTTGATTTTAAATTTTTAATAATTTCATCTAATATTTTGGTCACAGAAAACAAAAACAAAGATTGAGTAAGATCCAAGTATTTGTTATTGAAAATGATATTCAATATGAATAGCCAACAACTCTGTGTAATCTAAGTGGTTGTCAACAAAACTGAAGAAACCTTTAAAAATTAGTGGGTATTTAATTGTTAGGGTATTACTAAAATAGAATTTATTCCATCATTGCTTACAAACATTATTTTATTAATTTTTTTAAAACAGGAAAATACTGATAAGTTGTTTGAGATAGAAATTTAATCCCATTCCTCATGTTTCTTATTATAACAAAAGGTTATTGACGTAAAAATCTGAAAAAATTATTTTTACAATTGAATCAAATTTTAATATAGTTTTGCTTAATTCAAATCATTACTTATTTAATAATCATTTTTGTTAACCGCTTTTGAAATGAGATTAACATTTTTAGAAAGTTTTTTTTGGGTAAAACTAATATTATTTTAAAATAAAGTGAATTTCTTTCATTTTAATCAAAAGGTTTTGATTATAATTAAAAATTAATTATTAGAAACGTTTCAAATCTTGAGAAAAACAAATATTTTCTACAAATGAATCGAAAACTTATGTAATGTCTGATTTGATCGCCGTTCAAATATACTTCAAATATATTTGCATGATTAGTTTAATTTGAAAAGAGCGTTAATAACAGTTCTATAATAATAATTATTATTGTTAAATAAGAAAAACTATAAATTACTTAAAATTTTATT
>LBFM01002874.1:0-16303 GCA_000988765.1 Achipteria coleoptrata | reverse complement strand
GAGAGAGAGAGAGAGAGAGAGAGAGAGAGAGAGAGAGAGAGAGAGAATGTAGATGTTGAATTAATTCTATCGGTTATTCTAATAGAGAACTTATAAACAGTTGTTATCATTGATTATAATTGTCCTTGAGTGTGTTGAGTGTGTTGGGTTACAACTTGGGTACATACAAATAGCTGTTAGATCATAAAAATGAATACTTGTGGTGAAAATCAAAAGAGTGGACCGGGATATAGGAGTCCATTAGAAGCGATGTCAGGTCCACGGGAGACACTTCTTTATGTAACGTGTATTCAACCGAATGGAAAACAGAACGGAAAACCTGATTATTTAGCGACAGTTGATGTCAACCCACTATCAGATCAATTCTGTAGAGTTATCTCTAGAGCTTTGGTCAGTCATTCGGGGGACGAATTACACCATTCGGGTTGGAATACGTGCAGCAGTTGTTTCTGTGACCCAAACAAAAGCAGAGATAAATTGATTTGTCCGACACTTAACAGCGATCGGATCTACATATTTGATACCAGCGCTCAAAAAGAACCAAAACTTTTCAAAGTCATAGAAACAAAAGATTTGTATTCAAATAATGTTAGCGCCGGACATACTTCACACTGTTTGCCGTCGGGAGAGGTTATGATCAGTTGTATGGGAGACCAAAACCGTAAAAACAAGGCTTCGTTTCTATTACTCGACGGAAAGACTTTCGATGTTAAAGGACTTTGGAATTCACCCAAAAGTCAGGTAGAATTTGGTTATGACTTTTGGTATCAGCCCCGACATAATGTTATGATAAGTAGCGAATGGGGCGCTCCCTCTTCTTTTGAAAAAGGATTCAATTTGACTGACGTTCAAAACAATCTCTACGGCCATAGTCTTAATGTCTGGGATTGGACTTCAAGAGAATTAATACAAAGAATTGATTTGGGAACGGAAGGACTGATGCCTTTGGAAATACGGTTTCTTCATAATCCGAGATCTTGTGAGGGGTATGTCGGCTGTGCTCTCAGTTCTAATGTCTTCAGATTTTCTAAATCAGAAAATGAATGGAAAGCAGAAAAAGTGATTTCCATTCCAACAAAAAAAGTTAAAAATTGGTTATTGGATGAAATGCCGGCCCTAATCACTGATATCTTAATATCATTAGACGACCGCTTCCTTTATCTAAGTTTATGGCTTTTCGGGGAAATACTTCAATACGATATAAGTGACACTTCGAATCCCGTTCTGGTCGGCAAATGCTCAATAGGGGGCTGTCTTTGCAGTGATGGACCGGTAAGAGTTGTCGGCAATGAATCAGAAGTCAATCAACGTTTGGCACTCAAAGGGAAACCCATAAGAGGGGGCCCACAAATGCTTCAATTGAGTCTCGATGGACGCAGACTTTATGTCACAAATTCGTTATACAGTGTTTGGGATAAACAGTTTTATTCGGATGTATTCAATGGGGGGTCAGTTATGCTTCAAATCGATGTCGACATTCAAAAGGGAGGCCTTTCTATAAATGAAAATTTTTTGGTTGATTTTGGCGAAGAAGAATTTGGACCCGTTTTGGCTCATGAAATGAGATATCCCGGAGGGGACTGTACTTCAGACATATGGCTGTGAACTGAATCTCAATAAATGATCTGAATCTAACTGAATCTAACCTTCTTTTGCACTTCCTTTGCCTTTGCCTTTCAGACCCCAACCCAACACAAAATGACTTTAAAAACAAAATGTTAGAACTTTTGTGAACTTTTTTTTATAAAATATGGAATAATATATAAATTAATTGATTAAATAAATGATTAAAAATTAATTGAAATGTTTATTATTAATCCCTTAAACCAATAGTAATATTAAAATCAATTAAAGGCTACAATATTTGGTTGAATGGAAAATACATTCATTAATAGAACTAATACTTTACTTTATGTTACATAAATCTAAACCTTAAAATAGAGGACATATCCTATTATTATAATTATTAAAATTAATATTAATATCACTAATCAATCAATTAATCATCAAAACTATCCGTTATATGAAAATAACGTTTAAATAAAATAATTATTTTTATTATTAATATTTTAATCAAAAAATAGTTGCCTTAAGTCATAGGGGGTTGACTTCAGCTAAAATTAGCATTCATTCTGTAAGGGGAGGAGTGTTCGTATTTTGCATTGATATTATTCCTCTGATGGAGATGTGGCGGATAGTGTTGAGAGTAGTGTTGAGAGTGCTGTTGATGTGACGACCGGCCACTCAGACTCGAAACTATTTCTTTGACGAAAAAGTCGCCGATTCCGGGACAGGAGTTCTCTACGCATTCAAACGCCAGTTTCAAGTCTTCGATGGCATTTATTTTGGAATTCTGGAGATCAACGCTTTGGCGTCGATAGCGGTGTGCGATCTGTCATTCGTCACAATTAATTAAATCTAATTAAAAGACTTTAAATTGAGAAATACCTCATTTAAAACTGGAATAATCGCACTTTGGGTGGAGTGTTGTTGGTTTGGCAAAGATGTAGGACTCGTTTTACTGATACCTGAACTCTCTTTTTCACTACTATTGCGAACTATTTTCTGCGTTCGCGAAACACCGGTCGCCGAACTGCTGGCCCCGATCTGACCACTCGTTCGCAATTCACGATCGCGAATGTCTTGAGCGACAGAACCGGCCATTAATTTTGTTTTGTGTTCGTGGATCTGATTATTGGATAAGTTATCGTTTTCCAGACGATTATGTCTATCATTAGACGGTTTGGTTAAATGCATGTCTTCTTTGGACTTATTTTTTGTTTCTTTCGTTCCCTTTTGTATCGACGACTGATTCGATGTTTTCTAACAAATAAACAAAAAATAATTTAATAATAAATTAAAGTTAAATGTAATCAATGTTTACAGCAATTTGTGTTTTAGGGTCAGTCAACGACTGTTTTTCGGGAGAACTCCTGTATTGAGGACTGTGTTTTGTGGAGATTTCGGATATGGCTTTGGAATCACCATTTGATTGGCCGCTCTTTTTCTTATTGGCTGTAATTTTGTTCACATCTCGAGTTAATACTATTTCGTCGTTTTCTTTTGTTTGGATATCAGAGTTGGCGTCAGAATATAATTTATGGAGTGCTGAGGGGTTGTGTTGAGGTCTAATCGTTAGATCCCATATTAAACTATCAACACTTGAAGTTCCTTTTGATTCATCCCTTAATTTAAAAGACAATCATTTGATTAAAATTTATCAATGAATTCAATTAAAATAATTACGAATCAGAGGCTTCCGAATCGCTATCACTGTGTCCACCGCCGGCGGCTTTCCATCGCTTAAATCTTTCGATTAAATCAATTAAATACGAATTCTTTTTGGCTTTTCGTATGAATTGATATTTTAACAGTTCTTTAGCCGACGGTCGCTATTAATACGAGTATTAAATTATAAATTGTATTAAATGTAAGACAAGACATACGTTTTCGGGGTCTTTGTTAAGACAGGCCTCAACGAACTCTTTGAATTGTTTGGTATAATTTCCTGTGAGTTGTGGCGGATTATTCTTCGGAATGAGGAACAACACTCGCATCGGATGTAAATCAGAGTTAGGGGGCTCTCCTTTTGCTAACTCTATGGCTGTTATACCCAATGACCAGATATCGGCCTTTGAGTCATAGGCTGACTGTTTAATAACTTCGGGAGCCATCCAGAAAGGAGTTCCCACAAAAGTACTCCTTTTGCTGGTAGTGTTAGTCAGTTGTCCGGCGACACCAAAGTCAGCCAACTTTACGTCTCCCATCTCTGACAGCAATACATTTGCAGCTATTTTTCAAATCAAATCAAATATTTTTTATCCAAATCTTTTGAAAATTTAATTATAAATAAATTGATTAATAAATGAGTGAAATAGAGTTCAAACCTTTGATATCGCGATGAAGTTTTCTCTCTGAATGTAAATAATCCAATCCTTTAAGTACTTCCCGAAGAATGACAGCGATGTGCATCTCTTCGAAATGTCCGGCTTTCATCAGATCCAAAGCAGAACCTCCGCCCAAATACTCCATAATTATCCATAATTTTGTTCCCTTTTATCAGTAAATTAACGCAATTATAATCAAATCAATGATTAGGTATAAAATGAGTGAAACCTTTAAATAGGAACCAAAATATTTGGTCACAAAAAGACTGTCGCATTGAGACAAAACCATAATCTCTTGCTGTATGTCTTCTATTTCATCTTCAGCTTCTTCGAGATCTATTATTTTGATGGCCACCACTTGTTGTGTCCGATTGTCAACTCCTTTGAATACTTCACCAAAAGATCCCTTTCCTATTCTTTCCTGTTTAGTGAATATCAGTTCCGGATCTACTCTCTGATCAAATTTAAATACAATTCAATTAAATGGCAAAAAATGTTAACCACTCGTCAACTAATTAATTGATCCCAACATACAATGGTTTAGAAAGCCTTAGACTAAGAGATCAATCAATACATACCTCATTGTAAGCCATATTTTTTGGATTTTTATTAAATATCGATTAAATTATAGATAATTAATATGAATAACGAATTATTTTATCACAAATTCTTACGAAACAGAGTTCACAACAAATCAATGAAACATTGAGTCAAATATAAAATGCGAGAAATAATAATAATTTATTAAATGAATTAAACTATAATTTTATTATTAAATGATATTATAGTTTATATTTCTATAATTTTTTATTAATAAAAGAAATAATAGTAATAATAATAATCTCATAAATTAATGATTACATAATAATAACAAATATCTACACACTTTTGGCTCACTTTAAATAACATTTGGTTTGACTTTTAGTTCATTAAAATTCAATTCAATAATAATAATAATTTAGCAAAAAGTTAGCCGTTATTTATGTCTTTAAACAGACATCACTTCGAGAGACGTGTCGTTTTCCATCATTTTTCAGCGGATATTTAAATCATTCAATAAAATACGTTTTTTATTAATATGTATTTTTTATAGATATAAAGATTTACAGTTTATCCTTCACTTCATAAAAGAAAGATCGCTCTTTACGTCACTATATTAAGTCTCGAGAAAATGAGCTTGATTTAATATGATTGAAAAATACATATATAAACATCTACTTGTAACATTGTATCATGTAAATTACATTATCAAAGTTGGCATTTCACTTATAAATGAAATCCTTTTAAATTAACAACAAAATGATTGACTCATTGATATTAAATTGAGTTCTCGAAAATACTGATAAGATGTGCATATTTAAGATAAAATTGTAGAAAAGGTCACCTTAAAGACTTTATTTATTTTATCTAACTCAGTTAATAAAGTTTTTTAAGGAAATTTTTTAAAAATCTGAAATATACTTATCATTAAATTTTAGTGGCTCAAAAGTATAAACATTTACATTTTAGAACACAAATGAAAAATAGCAAGGAAGACTTTTACTAAGTATTAAAAATTTTAAGTCAGTGAAAATTCAATATTGAGAAATAAGACTCAACACTATTTTGAAATGAAATTTGTTTTACAATTGTTTCCTTAGTTTTTACTTTTTAACTATTTTGACAGTTCTTGACAGATGTCAAGTTCATCTTTAACAAGGACATATTTGTTTATAGTTTTGAAACCCTTAATGACACTGATAATCTGAAATATAAAATATAGGGACAAACTTCAATTGAATATGATCTCGTTCACTTTTCTTTAGGAACCTTTATGTCTTTTCTAAATTCAAAAAATATATAATTCTGTATTAATTAAACAATAATTGTTATATAGGACTAAGTTCCTAATAGGACTAAGTTCCTAAAAAATTAGCATGTTATTTATTGTAAATAGGAATTATGTATTGTGAAGTTATGTATTTTAGTTCAAAGTTCCTGGCTTCATTCAAAATAAATGTTAATTGAAGTTGCTCGGAGAGCACCACTTTGACGCCTATCATTGATATCTCTATTGAGAGACCATTTAGTATCTAGAGACAGAAGAGAAGGTAGATAATATCCGGGGCTACTTTTATATAAAATGAGTTAATGCTAAATGATCTAAGAATGTGATTCTTAATATTGAATGGTTGAGCTTGTCAATTTCAAAATTATTACAATTAAAAGAAAGTTAACTATAAATCACTTTAGAAACACAAATAGACTTTTAATATATGATTCAAAAACTAACTAAAAGAATATTTAATTTATTTCAATAAAGAATTCATATTTAGTTTGCACTTATTTAGAATGCAGCATTCTAATGCTATACAGTTTTCGCCATAAGATGGTCAAGACATATAGATGTTTGCGCTTATTTTAACTAAGTTACAATATCAATTTTCAGATGAAATCATAAACATTTATAATAGTGATAATGTAGTTTTAAAAAAGTAAAGGTTTTCAGAATCACCCAGTTACTTTTTAAAATTTCAAATTTTAATTAAAAAGTAAAATTTATTTTTAATAAAAATTTATAAATCATCTTGCAACTCAATAATTAAAAAAGATATTCTTAAAATTTCAAAAGTATCCTGCTTATAATGAATAACTGCAAAAATCAATTTCTGGATTTTTTGATGTCTTATAATTTGAACAGGTTAACCAAAAAATAGCTAAAATAGCATCACTAATGTTTATATACACTATATACCCTACTGTAATTATATACATGTATGTCACCTAAATATGAATTCTTTTTTTGAAATAAATTAAATATAGTTTTACGAATTTCATATCTTAAGAGCCTATTTGTGTTTCTAAAGTGATTTATAGTTTACTTTCTTTATAATAAAATAATTTTGAAATTGACTTGCTTAAAAATTCATTAAGTATACAATTTACAAGTCTCCATGCTTATACTACTTATCATACGTAGATTCCAAATCTAGGCTCTAAATACGTTTAAAATAAAATAAAAAATGTTGAGCCCTCACATACCCCTCACATACCCCTCACATACCCCTCACATACCCCAGCGATATATTGCAGTGAAGTGTCTTTGTATTACATCCAAACAGTTTCAATCAATACGTATTCAAATTATCGCCGCTTTTATTACAATAAATAGTCAAATGTTTATCATTTGGTTTACTATTAAAAATTGGTTACATATTATAGATTGCAGTCAATTATAAGTAATTTAAGTATTATTTAAAATTAGTTAAAATTAAAATTAGTTTATTAAGAATCGATTTCAATAGAATTGACTCATTTTGAATGAGTTTTGATTGGAAAGACATAAATACCTGAAAATGAATTGAATGATCGGTTATTATTTAACTCTATTTACTTCAATTGTTTTAATAGAAAAATATCGACAATATTTTGCAAACAATTAATAATTAAATGAAATGTTTTATCAATGAATTAATTCTCAATCATATTATGAAGAATTTAATTAAATATTAATTTAATATAAATTTACAGATTATATGACATTTAGTGATATAATATCGGCTCAACTTTAGGGCCAAATCAGGGAACTTCCAAATTAGTCATAATATTACGAACGGCTAAAAATATAGGCTGTTCCACACCTGCAACCGTTTCATTCAATTAGTTTTAATGGGTTTAGTGTTTGAGTGATGAGACAATTAATTACCTGAATATTCAGCGAAACGTCTCAACATATTATTGATGAGAGTAAGTGTTGGCGACTGAGTGTTAGAGTTTTCGCGTCCAAAACCCGCGACTTGTATTGAATGTGTACTCATATCATAAACGAAGGGCACAATCAAAGTCAACGGCTCTGTACTTATATTATGTCCCGGAATAGGCATTCGAGTGAATTGTAACTAATTTTTAAATAAAATTTTAGATTAAATTATTTGAATAAATGAGAAATACTGACAAATATAAGCATTTTTTCTCTAAACATCAGACACGCAGACATTCCGGGCGGTCCGATGGAAGGCGCCGCAGGAGGTATAGTTAGACACCATTGAAGGGACCACTTTAACGCTCGATCCGGAAACTAATTTTGTAATATTTATATCATTTATTAAAAACTATTAAATTATTTCAATTAAGGAAATACCAGTTCTAAACGCATCAGTTGTATACTATCCTTAAGAACTTTAATGGGAGCGTTAAGTATTCGAATGTAAGCCAAAAAAGCATTGGGTTTGAAGGGCGCACAGACTACCTATCGATTAGATTTATTTAAATTATTTACAAATTTTGATATAAAACGGAATTCGTTTTCAATTACTTTTGTTTCAAAGAATTGTTGCAAAACTTCCAATTCGTCGCGACTCCAGTGATGGAACTCAGGTAAGGGTAAGATCTTTAGGTGTAATGACTGACAACAAATCTTACATTAATTATACATAATTTGAAAGAACCAAAAGTAGTGTAAACCTGCATTGAAGTCATGTCTAGACTGATCCTGAAGTGCATCGTCTCATTCTTGAATTGTATGACTCCGGGTTCAGCTGAGAGAACCACTTGAAACTGAAATTATTTATTCGTTAAATACGTGCAAATCAGAGAATAAGAGGCAAACCTTATCGTCCTGTTGTACCACTCTTTGCAGATGTCTTTTCATGAAAACACATCCGAGAAATCTTTCGATTTGAGACATCGCGTAGTAAACAGAGTTGTAAGAAGTGTTTTGCATACTTTCGATGTTAGGGTTAGACCTACACATCATATCGAAGCCCTGAGGAGTTAATAAAGTGGGAACAGCTGCTGCCCAGGGTCTCTGTGGCAATACTCGAGCAGAAGCCAGAGGAGCGCCTCCACCGCTATGGATAAGATTAGCCGAGTGGTGACCACCGCTTAGAGTTTGAGGACTTGAAATATTTGACAAGAGATGTGTCTGACTTATGCCTGGACTTTGAGACGGACCAATAGAACGAGGAGAGGGTCGCGGAAGAGGACTGCCCGGCCAAACATTGGGGGCTGGAGATTGCATTGAAATATTAGAGGGCATATTAGGGGCCGCGAATGGAGAACCAATTGCAGAGTCCAGACCTGTTTGCGACGGATCTCTTGATAGGTATTGAGACGCTGGAGATTGAGAGTGGAATTGAGTCGATGCAGACGGAGACGGAGTCGGTAGGAATGAAGGGGACGGAGCGTGCAGTGGATTCATCGGAGAATTGACACCAAATAAATTTGCCGGCGACTGATCCGGGACTGGCATTGATGGCGACGGCACCACTTGATTTGATGATGAGCTAACAGAATGGCCAGGAATTCCATGAGATGGAGGCGAAGCTAAAGGAAAGGTACCCGGAGATGATGTGAACCCAGACTGTGACAACACTGAAGTGTGCGGTGAAGTCGGTGTGTGTGGGTTTGAACCCTGACTTGAAGAACCCATTGGATGTCCAATCGGTCGAGAATTGCCTTCATTTAATCCTTTTGATGGCGAAGAGGTCTTCATTTGAGAGGTCGCATACAAATAAGATTCGACAGATTCTATTTGTGGCATTGGAGAGGGAGGGTTGTCGTCCTCTGTTTGTGATAAACGTCTCATTTGTGATGTCTTATCAACAAATTTGTTCAAAAATGCCTGAAAATAATGAAAAGATTATAAAAAATATTGTATTAAATAATAGAAAAACCTTTAATCCCTGAATTGGTGTCAAATCTTCCATAACTTTCATTTTGTCGTAAAGACTAAGAGCGCCGTCGCGTATGGCTATAGTGTTGTCGGGATATAGAATAACATCCAAACAATATCTGATAAAAATTTAAATCAATTAAATTGAAAACATTTAGAATATCGAGAATTTCTCACATATTTCTATAGATTATACGGATGTGAGTCGAAGACTGAGGAAGAATACAAAAGGCTTGAACAGGCAGTTGAGGTCTGCTATTCACTACTCCAAGCAATGGAATACCACTCAAACATTGAATCGTTAACAACGGGTTTAGAGTGAAATTCAAAACATGCATCAATTGTAGAATGGAGAGGTGCTCATTGAACTCATGTTGTAATTGTGTGCATACCGTCACATGAGGGTTCGCATCAGACAACGCCTGACCAACTATTCCGAAGCAGAGTTGAAATCTTTTTTCAGTTGATTTCCAGTAAATCGTAACCTAATATCGAATAAAATATAAATAATTAATTGAATTAATATTTATATATAAAGAAATTACAATAAATGTCTTATTATTTCCGTATCCTATAATCAGTTTCTTATAAGTAAATGATTTGATGTCAAAAAGAGAACCATTTATTTGATTATTCGACTGAAGATTTTTAGCGAAATTTCTAATAACAAAATAAAGTCTTGCGATTGCAGTCCAATCATTGAGCAATTCGTCGACCATTTTAGAGATATTTGTTTGCGAACCACTCGCGTAATCATACGGCAGACAAACCACTCTTCGGGAGCCGTGCTCTTTAGCAGCCAATGTTTGAAGAGGAGGGTTGCAAAAGGCAAACACAATATTCCAAATTTTAGTACCCTTCCCGTGAAGACGAATAGAACAGCTGAGGGTATCGTTTTGTAGGCGTTCGGTATAAGACTCGGGACACGACAGACATCGCGAGAATTTGACGATATCTATGAAATGTGAGTAACCGTCGGAGTCTTGCAAAACCTGATGACAAATGGATCGCTTGTGAAGTTCACATGAGAGTGAACTGTAGGCTAACTTTTCTTCACAAAAGCTGACCACATGTGCCAACTCTGGGATGTAATAACCGGTAATGTTTTTGCGCTGCAATTTGTTTGAGTCGTTTTGATTGTTTGAACACATTTTTCTTTTGCCATTTTTATCACAACTGTCTTCAGAAGTAAAAGAATGTCTTAATATGTTTGAAATGTCAAGTTTTAAAGCTTTGGTTATTTGTAAATAAGGTTTCGGTAAATCGATATCGAATTGATTATTGGAGTCATCGGTTGGGGTCGATATCTGTGAGATGTATAGTAAGTAATAATCAATTTTCAGATCGTTTTGAAATATATTTTCATCAAAAACTGTGACCAAACAATTGTTGTGGTGTTTACTGAATCGATAGAACAGTTTCGATGATTTAATTTCCAAAAATGGGTGCGAATAAGAGTTTAGAAACGGAAGGCTTTCCATTACATGCACTGGTAGTGACTCAACTGTTTTCTTACATCTTTCTCGAGTCAACCAAATTCTTAATTCATGAAAGAGTGGAATAACTTTTGCCGAACTCTTATTTATAACGCTTTGAATTTCATCAACTAATGGACAGTCTTCGAACTGAGGGATATGTACGAGAAAATGACCGGTAAGTGTGTCCACAGATATTAAAAGACGTTCCGATGTCATACACGGCTGTAGAAACGATACTTGAAGTACTGCTGGAGAACCCGACAGAAGAGACTGTCCGACATTTTTATCATCAAATTCTTTATTCAATTGAATGAGTTTTTGTTTAGCCCTTTCATACGTCGTTTGAATCAATATCTTCTCAATTGAAAAATAGTCTGATTTTATGGCCTGATATGTGTTAACCCCTTCTTTGACACCTAATTCTGGAAAATGAATTACTTGAAGGGGACGGGAGGGCTCACTCGAATCTATTTCGACACAGAGTTTGAATCCTTTGTCGTCTCTGTTGTGTTCTCTCCAATAAGAGAGTAGTAAACGATTTCCGGGAGAATATTCATCGATACGAATGAAGTCATCCAACCGTTCCCTACATAACCGAATAGCCTGTGCCTGAAGTACTTCCAATTGAAGACTCAAACAGAATGAGTGTAATGTATTGTAGGCATCGATTAGTGGTCTTAAGTTATCAGTAAGTCTTGACTGAACTAAATGTTGTAAAAACATTATCTGTAAGGGATGTACCAAATCTTTGCCGCCACCCGTTTCCTTGTCCTCAACCAATACGTCCACATTTAATACTCTCCACGGAAGGGACGGAATATCGCCCATAAGTGTCAGCGATAACTCAAATTCATGGTCGACACGGAATGTCACTCTTCCCGACTCTATCTTTAGGTTTCGCATTTGAGAGGGAAGTCCTGTCGTCACTAATCTTTGTTGTATTATATGATTCAAATGAATTAGAGTCGCCTTTCGGTCGGCACTTGTGATGGGATCGGGAGGAACGATACGGTCGCGAATTACTGTCGGTAATCGACAATACGTTCCTAAAGTCATTACTTCGACAGCAGTCGGTAATTGAAAGCTCGGCAAACGGGCCGACACTAACGATTCTCTGGCCATCTTTGCCAATATGTCTGCCGTTTCTACAAATAGGTCGGACTGACGGTCCAAAAACTGAACAATTGTCGCACATTTATCCACTTTGGAGGCACTTCCGGCCCATTTGACGAGTGCTAACAATCGGACAAACAATTGTCGGCTACGACTCGCAAACGACACGATTTCGATCTTCCGCTCCATATCTGTCTTTCGGGGCAATAAATCGGCTAAAATTGTCAGTTCGTGGTATGTCTTCTGTACCGCAAACTCTATGAGTCGACTCAAAGGCACTGTTGGACTCGTCTGGAAACCATTCATCACTGGAACCACTGATGATTGCATTACCATTGGATTCATTGCTGACATTTCGAGCCTTAACTCAACTTTTGTTTTCAGTCAGTCTTTACTTAATTTATTTCAATAATTTTCATCTAAAAAGTAATCAATTGATTGATTGGATCACACTTTTGGTTATTAAATGAAACGATAATTAAAACAAAATTTGAGTCTTAATTCAATTTAATTGCATTTTTCACATAAATAGTGAAAATCAATCATTCATTCAATAAAGGCGTCAATTATTTATGAGTACAGTATTTATGTTGTGCTCTAATATTATTTCCCTAAAACTATCCCTAAGGCTATATGAATAAAACCAAGATATTATTTTTATAATCAGAAGAGGTCCACAATAGAACAGTCACTCACAGATCATTTTATTGCATTTTAAAGTGTTTTTCAATATTGAGTCAACAAAATATTTGAGGACATGTTTTGACTGTTGTTTGAACCTTCTTATAATAATAATAATAATTTATCAAATTTGGCTCAAATATGTCTGTGTCAGTTTAAAATACCTATTTTCAGGGAATATTAATCTGATTCACTTGTTTTCTCTTACAATAATTCCTTGTTTAGTGAAAAAGCGACTAAAATCGGTTTCTGATTTTTCTCGCATAAACACTGAATCAGAATCAGTGATACTTATTATTTGAGGGAATTTCATGTGAAACAGGGATTAAGAGACAATCGTTTCACAAAAAGCAGTTATATTAGAGTATATTAGAGTACGTGAGAGACAGTGAGAGACAGTCTCACTGATAGTCTAATTCAATGTCAATATTTCGTTATCATTGAAATAAAGTCATTATTTGCGGAAAATTTATTAAAATCTATTGAAATAAATTTTATCCATTAATTGTGAGAAATGAGTCGCAAGTTCTTCGTCGGCGGTAATTGGAAAATGAATGGCAGTAAACAACTCAATAAAGAGATAATTGAAACCTTAGCAAAGGGTCCAATTGATGGCAATGTTGAGGTGGTTATAGCAGTTCCCACTCTTTACTTGACAGAAGTAAAGCGAGTTTTGCCCCAAAACGTGGATATTTGTGCCCAAAATTGTTATAAAGTGTCGAAAGGAGCGTTCACTGGAGAGGTGTCTCCCGCTATGCTTAAAGATATTGGCATTAAATGGGTTTTATTGGGACACTCAGAACGAAGAAATATTTTCGGAGAAACCGATTCTTTGATCTCTGAAAAGGTCGGACACGCTTTGGAAGAGGGTCTCAGTGTTATCGCATGTATTGGAGAACTCCTGACCGAAAGAGAGGCCGGAAAGACAACTGATGTCGTCTTCAGACAAACCAAAGCCATCGCTGATAAGGTAAAGGACTGGACTCGTGTTGTGTTGGCGTATGAGCCGGTCTGGGCTATCGGCACAGGAAAGACAGCCAGTCCGGCACAGGCACAAGAAGTGCACAAACAGCTCAGGGAATGGCTTAAGACAAACGTTTCATCAGATGTCGCAGAAAAGACGCGAATAATATACGGCGGTTCCGTTACCGGTGCCAACGCTAAAGAGTTGGCACAGGAGAAGGATGTGGACGGGTTTCTCGTTGGAGGAGCGTCTCTCAAACCCGAATTCATTCAAATAGTGAACGCAAAGTCTAATTAAGAGTTTATTTTTAAATATTTTAAAATTTCTTAAATAATTAGTTGAGAAAAGGGAGGAATAATAGGAATATTAGTTATAATTAAATCAAATTATGAGTATTTCTCAAAATTATTTTTCAATTCATTTCTTGTTTTAAATTTGAATTCAAAAATTGAAATAATTTTTAAATAAAACTCAATAAACGCTTAGAAAACAAATTTATTTAACAAAATCTCAATCTTTTTATTTCTGAAAACATTAATACAATAATGAAATTATTTTTAACAAACTATTCCTTAATTAATCAAAGATTGACTACAAATTCATAAACATATGAATCAAGTTTGAAGTTTGAATCAATCATTTTTAAAGTAGGCCCTTGTCAAATCGGATTCAAAAGTACAGTACCTAGATATTTACCATGCTCAACTCTTAGAAATTAGTGACTATTTTTGCTTTATAAGCCTGAAAAAGGTTAAAGCTTTGAACTTTTTTTAGCTCTTAAATAAAATTGATTCACTAATATCTAATGGGTTAAACATGGTAAATTGCTAGGTAGTGTACAAACAAACATGTCCTTGTTAAAAATGAACTCCACATCTGTTAAGTACTGTGAAATTAGTTAAAAACTAAATACTTTGGAAACAATTTTAACACAAATTTCATTTCAAAATAGTCTTGAGTCTTATTTTTCAATATTGAATAATCATTGACTTGATATTTTTAAAACTTGGTAAAAGTCTTCCCTACTATTTTTCATTTTTGTTCAAGTTCATTTATCATAAGTAATTTATTGGTCATTTCTTGCTCTAAAATATAAATATTTATACTTTTGATCCGATATGAGAAGGCATAGTCTAAAGGTTTGAGTGTAAAAATGTTTAGTCATATTTGTCTCACAAAAGGACTTAATATTGAGCCAAACAACTATATAAGTGATAAGTGAACACCACTTATGATTCATAGGCTATGAATCATAGGTTATGAACAAATCGGTGGAAAATTTTGTTTATTATACAACAGAAAACTCAAACTGGACATAGGGACTGGCACAAAAAAAACATGACTAGGAGATAATTTTAGAACCTATGGTTAGATTTTACTAAAAGTTCTGATTAAAATTGAACTTCAATTTTTTGAAAGATATACATTGTATAATGTGCAATCTACAGATTCTAAATATTGACCATGCTCAACCATAGATATATAAAATTTAAAAAAATAAAATACAGATTACAAAAGATAACATTCAAAATTATACAAGTTTAATATTCAAGTTTATAGTTAAACCTAAAAAGAACGAAAACTAAAATTTAAAAAAGTTGAAAACACTAATTATTTTATGAAAAGAGATAAGTAGAGATTAAAAGGGATTAGTATAATACTTAGTATTAAGAGTCGAGCATGGTCAATATTTAGGATCTGTACAATGTATATGAAAAGTAAATTTATCAAGGAAAGTCTCATTGGTTAGAATAAAGTAAATGATTAGATATTGCAGCCTTGATATTCCAGTTTGAGCATAGAGTATAGTATTGAGACGGGCACTCTTATTAATACAGGCACAGAGGTATGGTTGATAAGCCAAAACATAGTGCATGATACGTTTATGATGTACAGAGGGGTGCAAAAAACCATGTTAAACTCTTAATAAATCAGTGATTATTCTTGTTATAAACTTTAATAATATAAAGGCTTGAAAAGGTTTACTAATTTCAACTTTATCAAGCATACAAAATAGAAATAATCACTCTATTATAAAGAGTTGAACATGGTTTTTTGAATTTGACTGTACAACCTCTGTACAGAGTCTAATCATCTACATTGTAGACCATATTCACTTTAAATTAGTAAAGTTAAAATGTTCTAATGAAGGATTCTTAGTATTGAATGTATGAATCGCTCATTAGTTTTATAGAAATTTATTATTCACTTTTAGAAACAAATAGGTTTTTAGATATGAATCAAAAAGTTATAAAATTTTAGTTCAAAAAATATTAATATTCTTACATACATTGTATATAAGACATACATTGTATTGTATATTATACTTGAATCTATGAAGCAGTCATTATCATATTTATTTCAATTGCAACAAAGTAAACTATTAATGACTACTTGTATCAAAAGCAGGGCTGCCCAAAATTATCAAGGGGAACCAAACTTAAGTTTATTATAGTATTTCTTAATTCAGAGTAATATTTATTTAGTAATTAGTCGCGTAGTCCCGAAATAATAGTAATACACTTTT
>LBFM01002868.1:5798-19763 GCA_000988765.1 Achipteria coleoptrata | reverse complement strand
ATTTAGTCAAACCCTTTTGCAATAAATTTGAAGTCCTAAATGAGTTTATTGCAGTAAACCTACGCTCAGCATATTTTAAGCCTAATCTAGATTTGAATTAATGTGTAATTTTTAGGGATGGGAGTGTGAAAAGTTCACAACTTTTAGGCTAAACTTTAAGCTCGATTTGAACTGAGACTAAATGTCGACATCTATTTTATTAGTATATTTTAATTAAAATTCAGGAATTTTGAGTAAGTTTTATAAAAATAAAACCAATTTCTAGAAATTTAACTTTAAATATATTTTAAACATTAAATAGTTTTTTAAATGCAAATTCTTTACTTATCTAAGGATTTATTAATTTTTACTAAATTTGATTCAAACATTTGTTATAATTGAAGATTTAGTCTTTTTTGAAGATTTAGCCTAAAAGTTGAACATTTAGCCTAACTCTTGATCCTTAATCATTTTTAAATATTTCATTCAAATATTCGGTTTTACGTCTGATTGTGTTTAAAAGTTACTTAAAGCTAAATGTTTTGTTTGACCACAACATATAAAAGTTATCTAAATTTAAGACATTTAATCATTTATTAAACTATGGATGTCTTAAATGATTAATTATTAATTAACGATATATTCTACAATCAATGAGAACAGGTAAGCATTATTTAACTCTAAAACTCGTTATCTTAAAACTTATGAAAGTTATGATATAAGACACCAAAGGATTACTTATTTTTGTTTGATTTGTGTGAAATCCTTAAACATGTTTCTAGATTTCAAACTATGTCTAAACTAATAGACTATAGATTATGAAATACCATATTTCCGTATTATATCAAAATAGAGTCCAATTATAGTTTCATGTATTTGAATATAAGATAATAATTAAAATAGCGATTAAACGATAAAATGCTAAATAGGAATGGATTGTCACAAAAATAATTATCGCTATAAAATTGTACTTAAATTAATCAAACATTTATTTTAAGTTCATTTTAAGTATTAACTCCTCTAATATTGAATGAAAAGGTTTTATAAATAAAATAATGATAATTATTATTATTAAGATTGGAATAGTGTAGTAATAGTGAGGATTCAAATTAATTTATTAATGCAATTATTAGTTCTTATATATAATATAATATATAAATAAATTCGATTCAATGAAAAGACTAATTATACGAAAAATATGGTATTTTTTGTCGCTAATTGGGACTTAAGTAGTAATCACTGCTCTTATCGTAGAGATAGTAATGTTTTGAGATATTGTTTCACACCTTTACTCGTTTAACGATTTGTTTTTATAAAATATTATTCTTATCACTAATTTGTGGAAATGTTTTAAAACCCAAAACAAATAAAATGATAGAAAAGTGATTTAAAAATATAGAATTTCTTATTTTATTAAAAATTTTAGTGAAATCTGTGTTTAGATTAAGGAATACATTCAAAAAATAATAATAAATATAATAAACAATAATTATCTTTCAAACAAATGACTAAAATAAGTGTATTTTAATTAAAATATCCAATCAATCGAATGCATAGTTTTTGTGATCGTTTTTAAGAGTTGAGTCTTAACTCAATATTAAGATAAGGTTATCATTGATTCGACGATCGGCTCATTTGGAGAACTGATTCAAATGAATGGCGATATCTGTTAAATGAGAAAATCATCTCAAATAAAATGAGTTCTAATTTTAATAAATTATTAACTTTTATATAATTATACGACAAATATATGTATAGATTTTGTTTACTTTCGATACAATTATTGCAACAATTGTTTAATATATTGATTGATAAAAGTCTGTACAATGAGTCTAATATTAGAGTTTAACCGATAAAACCATTTGCAGTCAAATCAATTACTATTCAAACTAAGAAGTAGTCATTTTGTTGGGCGGCACGTGTCCGATGTCACCCACTGTATACACCACTACTCGACCACTCGGTCTGATTGCAATCCACGTTAGACTACAGTTGTGTAATGAAAATCTGAGCCACGCTTCGGGCGGGAACTGAAGCGCTCGACAAACAAAATACCGAATGACGTTCGCGTGACAGACAAGTATTTCGTAGCTGTCCTTCGTTTGCGTCGGATCTGCTCTATGAAAGTATTTACGAAACGCAGCCTCTGTTCACATAAATGGACAGACATTAGAATCACTAATTCATAACTGGTTTATAGATTTGTAATAAAATGTTTTACTCAACAGTTTTACGGATTTAATTAAAACACAATCACTTAAAATGGGATTAATTAGAGAAAAACAAACATTCATTACAACTGTCTGTTGTTTGAGAGCGAATTCACATTATATAAAACAAATAATGATTTCCAGGAAATGGTAAAACATTTTATGTAATAAATATAATAAAAGACAGACCTATTCGGGCCCCGTCCTCAAAGAACTGCTGTTTTTGGTCATAAATTCATTAAAATTTAGTTAATTTTGAGTCAAATTAAAAATAATCAATAAAATAATGCAGACCTTTGGTTCTGGTCTCCAGTGGTGAACGGGGGGTTCGGGCTGTATAGGAGATCCTTCTCTAATGAAGTCACAACTGGCGACCGGTATATTAGGCAAGTGGTGGCTAATAATATGAGCGGTTTCTGTAGCTCTGGTCATAGTTGACTGAATAATACGAGTGTAGGGCAGCGCTAAGTCTTTTAATCTGAGCCCCACGTGATAGGCCTGATCTCTGCCCAAAGGGGTCAGAGTTCTTAAAGAGTCAGTCTCTCCATTAGTGTTATACTGTCCGTGTCTGACAAGAATCAGATGTCTGGTCGCCATAGCCTTCGCTTTTTCTAGTTTTTCGTTATAATTATTTTCATCTTTTTCTGAGACCCGAAACGATCCCTTAATTGGTTTGACTAAAGAGTACGGCTCTCTTCGGTCCCAATTATAGTCCCATTTTGTCGTTGGAAACACTGTTTGGTTGTGGAAGTGATCATTAAAATGGTTTTGAATAACATTTGCGGCGCGAGCTTTAAATCCGTCGGATTCGCCGTTAAGGCCACCTAAAAGCACGGCTGCGGCCGCTCCACAACCGGCCAGACCTGCGGCTAATAATAATTTTCGAGTTCCTCTTAAAAATGACATTTAACTTAAAAATAACTGAATTAGTGATGAGTTTTAATAATTATTATATTTATTACATCAGACGTAAGAAGTATTTGATAATAATTGTCATTTGGAGACAAATTGAGTGCCATTTTAGACCCACTTTTGCTCCTTTAATCCCATTTTCATTTTAAACATTATCTAAATTCACATTAATTTAAATATAAAATAATTATTTCACAATATTTATGTTAATAGAGTTTAGTACTAAAATAGCATTAATTCAATACAATATTAGTTAAACCAAAACCAATAAAATTCACTGTAAATTGCCTTCAATTGAGTGTTGACTTTGAGTTAAACTTCAGTACGCATTCACTTCACACACACATTGTCTCACACTCTGTGCACAACATTTAGGGAACACTTTTCTCATGCTTTGACTCTACATCTACTCTATTTCAAAGACCAACACAAATATAAGTACATAAAATCGCAAGGGATCACATTTTACACAAAACTATCTATTACTAAATATTACTCTTTTACACTATTTATTCATTGTTTCTTAGAGTTTATTAAAGTTTGTAACAAAGTTTTTGTGTGACCTAGTTACATTTAATTCCTTCTTGCGATTCACAAAATACATAAACATTAATAAATTGTTTATCTCAGGGATAGACTTTGAAAATACCTTTAGATTAAAATCAGTTCATTGAAAGGCAATTATCTAATTGTATATAAAATTATTGACAATTAACTCAAACTTCTCTATAAATTATATTAGTTTTCAAACATTAGTTGTGACATATCTTTGAACTGTTCTTAATAGTGATAATAATTCAAAACTGGTCTCAAAGGTTGAATCAGTATATAATCAAATGGAGTAAAAAATGTGAGTTTATTTAAAAGTTGATTAGAGTTTAGTTAATCCAAATAACGAGTTATTTATCTCAAAATAATAAAATTTCTTAACACACTTTTTGAATCACTTTGTCTTAAAAGGGATCAATTGATTGCTTATAACGTTATTATTGAATGTTTAGTCTTGTTTTGGATGTTATGATGACAAACAGTAGACAGTTATGGAAGTGTTGACATAATTCCTATTTTTGTCATTTATTCAAACGTTTTGTCAAACAATCGACTCTTTTGACAATCAATTAATTTAATCGATTTTTAATCATTAAAACCAATGATTACAAGACTTTAATGAAACAATCGTTGATTTGGTGATCAGTTTTTGGGTCAAAGACGACAACTTTAAAATCGATGGCAAAACAATTGATTGGATCCGTTCAAGACGTTTGTGCTGATTGTGGAGCCAATGGTTTGTAGTCAACAGTCATTTGAATCTTAAAATTAATTGATTTTAACTGTCATTTAATTGTCTTCAGATCCGAATTGGGTTTCACTGAACAGAGGAGTTATGATTTGTGACGATTGCTGTCATATTCATCGAAGTTTAGGCCGTAATTAATGACTAAATTATTAATAAATAATGAATTGATTGAAAGAATTGAATGTAATTATAGGCCATATATCACAAGTGAAGTCAATTAAGAAAAGCGTTTGGCGTTCCACTCAACTCCAGATGATTGTCGATTTGCACAGAAGTGGTGCCAACTCTATATGGGAGCACACATTACTCGATCCATTGACAGGAAAGACTGGTCTCAAACGTAAACCTCAACCGAAAGAGCCGTTACATCCAAATAAAAGTGAATTTATTCGCTCTAAATATCAAAACTTATTATTTATCAATCGATCGGCGAATAAAGAAGAGTCGGAAACCGATATCAGCGAACAGTTGCACTCAAGTGTCAGAACTCCTAATTTAAAGACTAGTCTACGACTTCTAGCATCAGGAGCTGACCTGTGAGTCCATATGTCTTCAGTCCTCTGTTTTGATAATTATCACAATTTTTTCTCAAACAGTAATTATGTCCACAACGAGAAATACAACTGTCCTCTACATATGGCGGCCAAAGCGGGACAGATATCTCAAATTGAATTGCTTTTAGTCTATGGCGCCAATCCATTGGTTATTGACGTAAAAGGAAAGACACCAATAGATTACGCAAAAGACCTCAACTATACTGATATCGTCGAACGTCTTATTGAAAGTCAATATGAATTGAGTGATAGACTCACATATTTTGTTTGTCAACGTATTCCCGACCATAAGAATGGACAACACTTTTTGATTCCAGAGATGGTTGAGTCCAACGATAGGTCCCACGAATCAAAACTCAAACTTCAGTCGCTTTCGAATAAAATATTCGAAGAGTTATCGCGAGATGTTTACGATGAGGTCGACAGACGCCAAACCGATTCCATATTTAATGCAATTTATGCGGCAAACAGTGGACTCAATACAGACCGACAGTTGATTCCTTTCCTTCCAGTGAATCCGCACTTCTCTTCGACCAGAAATCAGGGCCGACAGAAGTTGGCCCGACTTAACAATAAAGAGTTCGCACACCTTATTGTCGATATTCTGTTTGAAATTAGACGAAGACTTCATGGAATGACTCAAAAAGGAGTGACCGCCAAAAATACAAAAACTCTTTCGACGAATATATCGCACAAAAGTGTCAAAAAAGAGTCACAAAATTCTGATTCGAGTTCTGATTATGACTCCGAACCCCTTTACGATAGCGTTCCCTCAGAAGACGAGGAAAATCTTTTGGAAACAGAGATTAAAATTACAAAAAATAGTTCTCAAAACAATCGATCACTTAATCCGAAGCCATCGATGAAAGTGTCGAAAAGTGCGGTCACTTTCGGTGAATACAGTCTATTGAAAGACCAGTTGAGTCGTTCCGATTCTTTGATTCAAGAATTGGTTTTAGGAAATCAAGACATGAGGTATGAAATAACAAGACTTCAGGTTATGGTTCAAAAGCTGATCGACGAAAACGCTCAGTTGAGGGCAGTAGTCATTCCTAAAAGTCAAACTCCTGTCAGTACCTCACAAGAGGGTCCGCCGCCAGAAATATTGCCTCGAAATGCAGCCAAAGCTATGGGTAGACCGCAATCAATGTTCAACGAACGAACGCCGGCCCCTTCAGTACCGGCAAAGGCGTCGTCTTCTCTGAATAATTTGCAGCAAAACATAACTCATATGAACTCATCGTTTATTTCTAGTCTTCCGAAAGAGAATAAAATCATTTCTAATCAAAATACTTATCATTCGTATAACTCTCCGATCGACGCAACCCTTGAATTGAATGACTGTTCTGTTCGCTCAAAATTTATATCAACTTTTCCTCAAAAAGAAGAAGTTTTACGAAAGACGGAACAAATCACTCGTAGAATACAAGAACTGTTGACTACAGCACAGGAAGGAAGACATGAAAAGTGAGATTCTTTTGCATTACATCTAAATTGCGATTAATTTGAATTTTGATTATAGTTTTGATTCGTGTTCTGACAAAATAAGTACTGCCGTCGAGGATATGATTAATATATTTCCTGAGGTATTGTTTTAATTATATTTTAATAATTTTGTTATTAATTGTATTTATTTTAAAATAAATTTGTAGTCATTTATAGAAATATCAAACTTTCCAAACGGAGAGCGAATATATTCAGCTTTAAGTCAATTACATAGCAGTGCCTTAAAGTTGAGGGTTGAGTGCAAGACATCAGTTAATATTCATTCAATACCTCAACACTTACAGCAAGACTTTCGTCAAATGTATCAGAAAGTGATTGAGAGTGCCTTTGAAATCGCAAAATCAGCCAAAATTCTCGTCACTCTCTTTCAATAAAATTTACTAAAAAACTATTAATTTTTGTATCGATTTTTACTAATTATTCAATAAAATAAAATTTGATTTTTAATTATTTAAATTAGTTTTTAATTTCAAATTTATTTCAATTTTTGATAAAACAGTAGAAATAGTTTTGAGACAATAGATGTCAGAACTGTTTTGTCACTGCATTGCAATAAACACGTGTTTGGCATCACTCGAGTCGACACTTATTTTGATTTAATTGTTTCGGTCTTTAAATTGAATTATGGGTCGATTGAAAAAGAAAGGTAAGACCGGATCAAAGGTTGCGTTCATCACAAGAGGTCAGGCCATCAGACGATTACAACTATCGCTCAAAGATTTTAGGTTTGTTTTGGTTGTCCTTTAAATTGAAAAAACCTTTAAATTTAAATGTCTTGGGATTAAACTCTTAGGCGGTTATGTATTTTGAAAGGCATATATCCGGTCGAACCGAAACACAAGAAAAAAGTGGACAGAACTGGAAGTTCTTCTAATAAAACCTATTATTTGCTTAAAGACATTCAATATTTATCTCACGAACCGATTATTTGGAAGTTTTGGGATTTCAAAGTAAAACACTTTTTCTTTGAATACGAATTCAATTATAATGTCTTTTGAATCAATTATTTAAGATATTTATGCGAAGAGTGGTTCGCGCGAAGGGACGCAAAGATACCGAATCCATGAAAAGGATTCGCGAAAATAAACCGTTTTATAAATTGGATCACATCGTAAGGGAAAGATATCCTTCTTTTGTGGACGCCTTACGAGACATCGATGACGCTCTTAGTCTTTGTTTTTTGTACGCAATGTTTGGCAAATCGAGAGGTCTTCCCCTCGAACTCATTGAATTGAGCCGTCGTTTGACTCTTGAGTTTATGCATTACGTCATCGAAACAAAGTCTCTGAGAAAAGTGTTTATTTCAATAAAAGGTTATTACTATCGCGCGGACATCAGTGGACAGACGGTGACCTGGGTCATTCCACATCACTTTGTTTACGATGTAATCATTTCTTTAGTTTTATTCAATTAATTGATTGAATTTTGTTTAACACTTTTAGCGCATAACTGACGTCGACTTTCAAGTGATGCGAACTTTTACTGAATTTTATGTAACGCTTTTGGGTTTTATTAATTACAGACTTTATTCCACTAATTCTTTAGTATATCCGCCAAAAGTGAGTCAAAAACTATTTTATTTTAATTAAATTAATTGAAATAAATTAATAGATTGTCGACAAATCTATTATGGAATCCGAAGACTTGGATGACAATCATCTAATCTCTGCTCTCAACACTCCTCTCACAAGTTTTGGTAATTCGGATCAGTTATCAAAAATTGATGACTTCGATGACACTGAAGACAATCCCAGTTCTGATTTGACTTTTCATCAGTTGATTAAATTACAAAATCTCTTCAAAGGAGTGAAGTTCTTCTTGAATCGAGAGGTCCCGCGAGAGTCACTCGTATTTGTTATCAGAAGTTTCGGTGGAATCGTTTCGTGGGATAAAACTCTTTATTTGGGAGCGACTTATGACGAGAGCGATGAGTCGATAACCCATCAAATCGTTGATCGCGAAGACATTAAATCAAAATATATGAACCGTTTCTATATTCAGCCCCAATGGGTATACGATTGCGTTAACGCGCGGATCCTTTTACCGGTTCAGCAGTACTTCATTGGAGCCACACTTCCGCCTCATTTGTCACCATTTGTTGAGGAGAGTGAAGGAGATTATGTGCCGCCGGAAAAGATTGCCATTAAAAACATGCAGTCATTGGACACCAATCAAGAAGAAGACGAATCCAATGAAGAAAGTGATACACAAGTGGTTCAGAATAAGAGAGATGACAATCGCCACAACAAAAACAAAGACAAACTCGATATCAAAGAACAGTCAATGGCTGTCAGACCCGGTTCTGTAATGATTGAGGACAGGGATAGGACTGCGAGACAACAAAAAGATGAAGAAAAACGTTTAGCAGTTATGATGATTCCAAAGAAGAAAAAGAGACTCTACTCTAAGATAATGTTCGGTAAAAAACGAAAAGCAAAAGAAGCGGAAAAACTTCGGTCCAAACGAAGAGAATTCGATAATAAGAATAAAAATTAAAGTGTTTTTCAATTCATTTGTATTTTAAAGAATCGATTATTAATTAAATTACAAAACAATACAATATTTACTAAATAATGGATTAATCGATGAAATTATTGTTTAACAGATTATTATATCATTTAATTTTTAGTATTTCTCTGTCGAGTGGCGTAAGGAGAGGGTCGGCACTGATTGGAGCCATCATTCAGTTCATTTGACTCTTCTTTGACAACAACCCCACTGCCAGCGATTGGAGTTTCAGTTATCTGTGGTATTGATGTCGTTTGAGAGGTGTTTGTCTATAATTATAATAATAAAAATCAACAAAATATTTGGAAAACAAAAGATATCTGACTTGTGTTTGGGGCCCAACAGTGGTCTGTGCGGCTCTTATTGCAAAGGTTACGGTTTGCTGTTGGGGTTGAAGTGAAGTGGTTTGCAATATAGGCTGTCCTGAAATTATAATACTTTTAGGAGTGACACTACCGGAAGATTGGTTTTGTGTGGAAGCGCTCGACACCACCTGAATGTGTTTCACTGTCTGCTGATTAGAGCCAATTTGGGTCACTGCTATGGGTGTGCTCTGCTGTGAACTTTCAATAGTCTGCGCTTTTGTCGACTGACTCACTGCTTGAAGAATCGATTGCGGTATAAGAGTGGCACCACTTGTAGTACTACTGGTGCCGCTTTGCGAGACGTGCTTTGATTGGAGTTTGAAATAAAATAAATTAAAACAAAGTTTGGATTAAATAAAATAAATGAATACAATAGTGTGTGAGAGGTTGTGCGGCGCAACAACTAATCCCTGTTTAATTGCTTGTTGTAATTGTTGGACAGTGACAGTCGTGGGCACAGTCTTTGTCGTCTGAACATTCTGTGAAGTGGGCGATGACTGATGTAGTATTTGGAATGTGCCCATCGGTGAGCTCTGTATTTGAGCCATTCCTTTGGGCTGAGCGGCGATCGTCGCAGTGGTTATCTTTTGAGTGTTTTGTTGGCCTATATTTATATTTATATCAAATATTAATATCAAAAGACTTACTATAAATCTTTAAATCCTATAATTAATAAATATTTGCAGTCAATTGGCCTCAAAATCGAACTCAAACTCAGCTTTGATTCAATCGTTTCTTTTAAAAAGTAAAACGACTTTTAATTTCTTTGTCTTTCAATTCAAAGATAATTGAATTGAATTGAATTCATGCAAAACTAAGTGGACTTCAATTTAAGACTTTATCTCTCATTCATCTAAAAATGAGATTTAGTGACAATTCATTACTCATTTAGAAAAGAAGTGATTTAAACAAATTATTAATTGTTTACCCAATTGTTGGTTGAGTTGATTCTGGAGTTGTTGTTGAATGGCTTGAGGGGTCTGTTGAGGCCTTTTCTGCTGTAATAACTGGATTTGTCTTAATTGTGTGGTCGGTACTGATGTTAATGTACTTGAAGTGGGATTATTAGAATTGGTAGCCGTCGGTGACATCACTTTAGTCACTGGAGACGTAAATATATTCATTCCCGTCATTGTTATGGGTATTGTCAGAGATTGTGTGGCCAAAGACGCGGGCGATGACAATGTCTTTACAAATGTGACCGGATTTTGGAGTATTTGTGTTTGAGATTGTGATGACTGAGTTTGAGGAGAGGACTGCTGGACAAGAATCTGTGTTTGGCCTAAATTACCTGAACTCTGTTGTCGTTTAATGATTTGCGCCAATTGTGGGTCAGTTATAGTTCGAGTTATTATCTGTTGCGTTGGTTTGCAGGAACTCGTCGTTGTTGTTATCCGCTGTTGTGTTGATGTCATCGGAACCGCCACTGGAAGTGTTGTTACAATACTCGGCTGAGAGACCTTAAGACCAGAAGTAGTAGCGATCAGTGATTGTGGACTGTGTTGTACTCCCGATTGGGTCACAGCAGTTATCTGAAAGCGAGGCTGTTGTTGAGCCACTCCTATGTTTGTCATCTGTTTTGTCAACTGAGGAATGGTCTGCATTTGGATTTGTGGTGATTGTTGTTGTCTTTGAATCTGTTGGTGTTGTTGTTGTCTAAGAATTATTTGTTTATATTGTGGATTAGTCATCAGTTTTTGGTGGGCCTGTGGTGTGAGCGCAGCCACTGATACCACAGAACAGGTCTGTTGTATTCCTTGAGGAATGCCATCGGTGTTAGCATTTGAGACAATAGTTTGTGGGCTGACATTGATTTGACTCAATATTGGTTGAGGTAATGGTTGTGACGATACGTTTACTTGAGATAAGGCTTTATTTAGAGACAATTGTGTGACAGTCGTCGCACCGGCTTTTAAATTTGATTGATTTATTTGACTAATTTTGGCACTCATTGCTTGAGACAACTGTTGAGTCGTTGACATATTTGCAATCGTTTTAATTTGTTGAGTGCTTTGTTGTTGTTTCTGATGGATCTGTTGCTGTATCTGTTGCTGACGCGCCGCCATTTGCTGTTCGGCCACTGCTTTCTGTTTTTCTCTTTGTATTCTTTCGGCGCGATTTGCGGCCACTTGTAATGGAGTCAACGGGTGCTCGAAATCAATTCCACTGTCAGTGAGTAAAGCGATATGTTTTGGATTCTTAGACGTCGTGTTCACAAACATATGCTTAAGAGTTGGCGTTCTTTTGTTAGCGATTTGTTTCATTGTTTCGAATCTTTGGTTACATAACTGACTGAACGCCAAATTGTTGTCTTGACTTATCAACTGAGTTGTCCGCACCGGTCGAACGCTTACAACTGGAGTCTGCTTCGGAATATTCGGGTTCGGAGGGATGGGTGTACTCGTCGTTGCAGTGCTGACGGTCGGTGTGGCGGTCAGACCTTTAATCTTCTTTTGTTTTAGTTTGGGTGTGGATTCAGAGAGTTTTCCCTCTTCTCGGGGAACGATACCCACTTCGTAGTGATAGCGACACAGTTTAGGAGATCTGAAGTTACAGCTCACGACGTTTACCACATCAGAGACCAGATCCCAATTGGGGACGTGTCCCGGAGATATGTTCGACAAACTTAAAGGCAAGTCCTGGAAATTCTGCAACACTTGAATAATAGCCCAGTCCTCATGAATGGCCCAATTGGGTATCAAGTCCTGAAGGGGTCCGGCAAACACTTTATGAGCGGGAGGGGCCACTACATTAGGGGGCGGTAACACATGACTTCCACCCAAAGCATTTAGGGTCCTATGAATGGCCGCATTTTCAGGTCCACAAACCAACGCTCCCTTTAATTTCTGAAGTATTAGTTCGCGTCGAAGTTTAATGATAGCAGTGGTCGGCCGATCGAATAGAGAGCGCGGAATATTAAAGCCCTCCTCTTTACGAACCTTTTGTTTGCGAGCTATGGAACAGACATTCAAACATTGAATAACCGAAACAAATACACAGCAAAAGAGTCAGACAGAAGACTGAATTCATACCAATAGTTATGTCTAATTTGAGTCTTTTGTTGGACTCTTTGGGGACATAAACTGGTGGTAACAGAGACTCAGGCATTGGGTTTTGTTCGTAGAGAAAACCGAGTGAATAATCGATATAAATATCATTTTCGTCCTGTGGTGGAGTCGGTGGCGCCCATATCTGTGTCCAAATATGTCAAACAATGGCAACAAAATAAGTGTCAAAACAAGACTTACCGGCATTTGTTCGAAACCATTGGTATACGATATGAAAACCTATCAAAAGAATAGTTGACTCATAAGAAAACAAATATTTTTCTTAATGTTTTGTTCGCCAGAATTGCATTAAAATCTCATTTCTTTCGGTTATAAATTATTTGAAGCACTAATAGGACGAGTGATTAACAATTGAGTTAATAGTCGGGCACTCAAAGTCCTATCAAGTTTTGGTGCCGACACAAGAGATAACACTAATGGCTAATAACAACCACCAAAAGAAATGATTTTATTGCAAAATGGCTCTCAAAAAACGCAACTATTCTTTAATCGCATTCGAAATAAATGATAAATTGGTTGCGATTTTTCTCTACTAAAATACACATTAGTTTTGACACCAAAACTCTTATTCATACGAATTATAAGTGCTTTCAACTCAAATAATTTACGCACAAAAGAAATGAGAGTTAAGATTAATATAATCATAATTATTATTATTAATTACTTTACATAACAAACAATAAAATCAAATAAATTAACAAACGATTTACAAAAACAAAAGAAATGTCACTAATGTTGGAATCACTTCCTATAATCACATTTACATCCATTCCATACATTAGTCAGTTATGATTGAAAAGTTGACTCAAACAGTATTTTAAGTTATAGTAAGTCTTAAATTATAATTAACGACTCCGTCGGCCAGCATTTGAAGCGCTCGAACCGTTCGTTTGGTTACCGTTCTCTATGGGCTTCGAAACCGCTCTGGTATTCAAACGCTTTATATGATTATTATTATTTGTAATACAATTATTTCGAGTTTTAGAAACCGATCTGTTTTTAGTTACAACCGGAGAACGCGGAGAGCGTCTGATCTCTTTGTTTTGATTGACTACTGGTTTGCTATCATTTCTGTTAACTTTTGTAGAAATGTTGCGATTATTTGAATGATTTTGTCTATTATTGACATTCTTTTGGTTAGTTTTAATACAATTCTGGCGATCGTTTTTTACACTTAAGTCTGTCTCTAATTTTGACCGTTTTTTAACCTGATTATAGGCATCGTCTCTATGGCACGTCAATAGTGGTTCCCTGTCCTCTTCCATCGCTTCTTCTAATCTTAAAGCCTCCTCCTTTTCTGCCTGAAGTCTTCCTAATTCCCATTCCTTTTTTTGAGCTTCAATTTCCTCCTAAAACATAATCAAAACATTAAACAAATCGATAATAAAAGGTATGACTTAATAGTGGAGACCTCCGCCTGTTTTAGTTGTTCGAAAGATACCGACTCCTGGAATACTTCTAATAAATTCATGGCATACTTCTCGACGGGTGTCAGCTGTCAGACAAATATTAATCTTTAGAACAAATATAGGTTACAGAAGGCATACCTGTTCGATAAGTTGGTCG
>LBFM01002863.1:19244-32595 GCA_000988765.1 Achipteria coleoptrata | reverse complement strand
CTCTCTCTCTCTCTAATGTAAAATAAAATGAAAACAAATGAATACCTCCGCCATCAATACTGAGTATTCTAATTCCAGAGCCATTGGGAGGTCTGGAATAACCCAAAAGTGCCAGAACTTGATTCGAGTGCTGACGAATGATCTGATTGTTTGACCAATGGTTTAGTCTTAAGACTTTCTGAACGGCGTTTTGTTTGACTGCAAACCCAATCGTTTCCGGATATGAATTCAAAAGTTTACTGAATTCTTGTAAACGTCTTTTGGTGTTAATAACAGTATCCGAATGAGACATCGATTGCAACAACTGTTTGGTTCGCAGTTCAACATTAGGTTTAGACACAACAGGAGTGGTCAACACATCTAAAGAGACTGCAGATGACTGAGGCTTTGGATCCGATGGCTTTACATCATTGGTATGACTTTTATTAACATTTAAATGGTTTTTGGATTCAATCCACTCATTGATAGCGCTTTCAAACAACTGGTTTTCCTCTTCAATCAGAGCCTTATTTTGGATCAAATTTTTATTAGACTTTTGGGACAATTCTATAATATTTTGGTCAATGGTTTTGTCGATAATATTTAAAGTCTCAGTTTTATTGTCGGTTGGATTAGTCTTATTGTCTTCAATGGTATTTTTATTGCCCACATATTTGGCTAAAATCAGATTCACATCAATTGAATTGACTTTTTGTAGCGAATTATTAACTAATTGTCGAAAATATTTAATTGAGTTCAGTGTCGAAACTGATGGCAGATATTTCATTGAACGCATTGTCACTCAATATTAGGTTATTATAATTTAATTGACATTAATTTCAATCAACGGTTTTAAAACATTATTGAATAATACTTTTAATATTTAAAACAACAGAATATTTAATGAAATTCTTATCAAATGTTATGAATTTATATATCTTTCGGATTTGTTTTTGTCGCCCAAAAGCCTAACCCAGAGATCACCTGATGTTCAAAATAGACTCTTATTCAATGTCTTCGTCACTATTACGTCACTTACAGGTAATTCTAGGCTTAATTTCATCACTAGTTTTCCTCTAAAATACTATAAAAGTTTAATTTATTTTAATTCAATTATTATTATTAGACTATCGCTTAAATATTTCATTCATTTAATTAACATTTTGTTTACTATTTAACAGATTGTATACACTTTTAATTAGAGTTATTTAATAATGAGTTTGAATTAGTTTTGAAGGTCTTCCGATTTTGAAGGCTCTTTTAAATTCCTATTTCATAGTGTTTCCCAATTCCTGATAACTATTATTCACTTTAGGACTCAGAATATTTCAAAATATATTATTCACTTTCACTTTAGATAATATCAAGTCATGTGACGATAGAATATCTTTACACCGAAAAAGAGAGACATAATGTGGTTGTGTTAGTACTGCAATGGTTTAAACTAAGTCTTTCAGATTAAATCAATTATTGTAATCAACATTTTATGACATTTTATGAGTCTCTTTGATTCTTAGACTAATCCATAGCTTTACTGATTATATCACTTTTATTAAGTCTTTAATTATGAGTTAACACTCTTTTATAAGTTCTGGCATTTATAGGAATTTTGATTAAAATCGTTTAATTTATTTGAAACACTTTTCTACATAATTTTTAAATTCAAGTGCCATTAAAATGTCCCAAGGTTACAAAAAAGCTTGCTAATATGTCATTGCTAAATTGAACAAGTTTTTTTCAAATTGACCTAATTAATCTTGGTAATTGGATCTATAAAAATTGGATATTTAAAAATGATCATTGAAAAGTTGTTGTAATTTATAATTAGCATGATGATTAATGATTAAATGTAATAGATGAGTTAGACTAAAATAATGACCTAATTATTGTCTGTAATGAAAAGCTAATATGATTTAGTGTGTTATGAATTTGTGTGAAACAAATAAATTAATTAACCCTTTAATAAATGACAGTTCAATGGTTGCGGTCTTTATTGGTGTTAAGAGTAAGTCCTGAACTGATTGGCGGATAGTTTTCATGCGCTGTCTGTCAGTCATAGTCTTCATCACAAACTCTGAGTGAAACTCTCTTTTTCTTCACTCAAATCATTGACATATTTATTGCATTTATTGCTCTCTTTTTTCCATTTTATTGTTATTTTCAATCGATTTTGTAATTTATTAAACTAATTGTGTGTTGACTTCTATGTAATAATTATTTATTAATTAATATATTAAACATTTAATATATTTTGTGAGAAATATATTAATTGAATTGAATTAACGGAAGAAATGGTAAGTATTTGTTTCGACAAAATTATACAAAATTTTTGCTAACATTTAATCTCTCAATAAGTGATTCAATGCTCTAATGGTTTGAATTGAATGAATCAAAGAGTAATATATGAGACAAAACATGTGTTCATTTGGTTTAGTCATTCAAAATATATTGAAAATCTGATTCAAACACTCATTTGGTTTTCATTAGTTCTCACATATTCTGTGTCTCCACTAATAGGCAGACAATCGTTGCAACGAAATGTCCAGTTCTTCATCGCCGACAACCTCTTCCTCGTCGCCAATGATTGAGACAAACGGTACTCCAAACAGCGAATCCAAATCAATGAATTCAAACAAGAGTTCACTGAATGCACCCAAATATGGCACTCCCGGTATGGCTAACACTAATACATTGATTTTTGTGACCAATTTTGTGATCACTTGTTTTAAAACAGTTCCCAACAGAGTATTTGTCGGCGGAATACCAACCGATGTATGTATTACTCATTTATTGTGAAAATTATAATTGAAATGAATTTTTCAATTGTCTTAAGACTAAAGAGAGTGAAGTGGAACAACTCTTCTCCAGATTCGGAACCGTTGTTTCGGTTAAAATCATCAGCGATAGGGCTGGCGTTCCGCGCGGGTATTCATTCATTAAGACATTAGTCATTGAATTTAGTGGTAAAAACAATTATATTGTTATTAGTTATGGATTCGTGACATTTGAGAGCGAAGAAGACGCCAATAAAGTGATGAAAGAAAGCGATAATCTGTTACTGAAAAACCGAAAATTGAATGTTTCGGTTGCCATTAAAAAACAGCAACACTTTTCAAATGGTTTTCCTTTGTTTTTAATTAGTGTTTAAGCCTTGAATTCTAACATTTAATTAATTGTTAACAGATTTCAATCCACGAGTCATAACAAACGGATCCATTATCTATAATCCGTACACTTTAGTGAATGCCTCAAATTCATTATATCCTGATTTTGGTATTTACTCTTCTGATGGAATACCGATTTATAATATGGGTGTCAGTCCTCAACTTATGGCCAACAGTGGGATCACATCTCCATCCAACCCATATCCCTATACATATCATACTTCAGGCCTATATCTCACGAGTCAGCCTTCATTTGCACCACAAATGGCGACCCAATACCAGACATCACCGACGACTTACCCTCTGGTCAGCCCTTCATTTCGATTACCGCTCACATCACAGGTTTGATAACAAAAATCACTTATTTTTAACATTTGATTAAATTATATTTTATTTGTGAACAGAATGTGAGCCCAAATCTAAACGTTAATCAAATGAATCCATATCTCCAACTGTCGAATACAACGACTCCGCCATTGACTCAGTCTTCTTCTCTTCCGATTCAAATGGGATCTGTTGGCAATCCAATGATAGCCACCGACAATATGACGAACGCTATAAATGCGGTTAACTCTGGTATGTCGTCATTGAATTTGATGTCACCACAAGTTTATGCCATTTCGTCGAATATTCCAAATTCGAGTCAAGCGATGGCTTGCGTTCAAAACGTTCAGTTGAAGGCAGATAATGGACTGGACATGTGCTCAGACAATAGCCATCTAATGTCAGCCCCTAATGCTGTTTCACCACAAATGCTCGAATTAGTGCCGATTTGGCCGCAAAGGATGGCTAACATTCAGTCGCCAAATAAAACAGCTTTGAATCGGAATCAATACTCAACTAAAGTACAGTCAAACTCAATAAATGAGACCATATATGAGAGACCGGACAGACGTACTGCTAATTCTAGTTCTAATGCTAGTCATAACCGAAAAATGGTTAACAACAGTTCGATCAATAGATCCAAAGCCAATGGCGTCGGTTATGGACAGCAAAACCGAAACTCATTTAATGCAAACGCAGCTGAAAACCAGTGCCAAACAGTTCAGAACCATAACTCGATTCCAAATACGAGTGCACTTCAAGGCATGCCATTCGTGAAGACTTATTATAACAATAGATACCATACAATACCTGTCACTCAACAGGCATTCAACAATTGTCCGCCACAACCAAAGTTCAACAGCGCTGGTGGACCGCCACCGCCGCCACTACAACACCATAGGATCACTAAAGTGGTTAACGGCGTCGAGATCTATGCGATGCCAAACATGTCTGGCGGTGATGTCGACTGCTATGGTTACTCAAAGACACCTCCACTTACAACCGGTTCTAATTATCATAAGTCTGGTGTCAGAACTCATCACAAATGACTTGAAGAGAGCAAAGCATTCCATTATTTGAATCATTATTTCATTTGAAAAGTAATGTTTTTAATAACTAATCGGTTATTAATTAATTGAGACTTAAATATGACATCAATTGAGTGATTGTTTGACTCAATATTCAAATACTAGTCATTAATGAAAAAGTGAAACAATTCTGAATCGTTTAGTGATAAACTCTATTCTCCACTCTTTCTATGACTCGATTTAATACAATTAGTCATTAATTCTTTAATTTATTTGAAAAAAATGTTAAAATTTAATAATAAAATTTCCTAACACTTCATATTTCGGTGATCTCTAAAACAAATTGACTGAATATATGAGACATAAAACATGTTTTGTTTTTGTTTTTTGGACTAAATTTGCTTAAATTGTGATATAATTTATAGCGAATTAATAATAACTGATTTAATAATAATAATAATATTAATAACTCTTTTGGAATCTGTTGGACATTAGACATGAAAAGTGATGTCTAAATAATAAATGACTGGAATTTTGTGAGAATTTGTTAGTGTTTTGTGCCTTTTGCTCAACCATTAAAATATGACAATTTTTGTGACTATTCTTCTAAAAATTAGACAAAACTAAAGACGTTTTCCGCAAATTTTCTGTTTTATTTGCGGAATAATATCGGAAACCGAAAGCAAAAAACTATTCAACAATTTTTCAACACTTTTTGTGAAAAGAAGTCAAATATCGAGCATTTGATAGAAATCTTATGCAAATCACGAGTGAAACGAATGAATCACTTAAATCAATGGATTCGTTGACTGATTTTAATGAAAAAATAGAACCTTTTCTTACAATCAATTGGTTTGTGATAAACACAAGTTCTGCACTTCTTTTAGTCACTTATTTCTTAAAAACCCGTAAAATTTGTTGCTATAAATTATTCTTTTGATACTCGAGATATGAGTCAACCCTTTCTCTCTGTTTATATATATATTTTCCACTTATTTTTGTCTCTTAAATACACTTTTTTTGAATCAGTTTTTGCGACAAAAACTGCACTCATTTTGTGTCGAAATTTTGAATTTTGTTTCGCAGAGAACACAAACCTTTCCTCTTATTGTCTATCATATGCTCACAGATTATGCATTTTTTCACTTTCGAGTCATGTTTTGTGTTCTCTCGAATGATCTGTTTTTTACCTAAAGTTTTATTTTGAGGAAAGCCTCACATTTCAGATGACAACTCATTCAGATCGCAAACTGTAAGACATTTTAAAAACGTTTGATTTATGTCTTAAAATTCAAAATCAATTCCCAAAATAATTGTGAGGAATATTATTAGAAAATTCAAATTAATTTCCCAAAAAACGGCCGAAAATTTTTGACTAAAATTTTCCAATTAATGACTAAAAATCGATTAATTTTTCGTTAGAAAATTAGCAAAAACTTCAATAAATAACTCAAAAGCGATAAAAAACATTTAGATTTTGATTTGAATCTTTGAAACCATAAAACATTTGGATAATCAGTTTTATTATCAAATAAATGATTAATTAATTATTTTGAAGACAAACATCCAATCAATTGTCAAAATAAGATGAGAATTGTTTTTCTGTTTTAATAGTATTAATCATTTTTGACACTAAATTATTGTCTATTTATGTTTAAAGTAATTAATTTGTTTTTAAATTATTTAAATTAAAAAACTTTAATTTAAAAAAACTTTAATTAAAAACATGTTTTGTTTATCTTTTCTTGAATTCAATAATAGTTGACATAAAATATTATTTTGTTTTGTTTAAAGAAAATCAAATTTCTCTCTAATTTAAGAAAACAACGAATCAATTATTTCTCTATTGTTTTGAACTATTGATACCTGGAATAAAACTTTTGACAAATAAATTATTGTTTAGTTTTGATTAAAAATTACGATTAAATATAAATGTTTTATATATTTAGTGTTATTTTTTTTGTAAAATTCTTTCGAAAAAAATAAAAATTCTCACTTTAAAAGTCTATTCAATAGACTGTTGTTTGCCATTAAAACAAATTAATTTTATTTGACACCTAATATATATTACAAGTAAGTAATTGGCCATTCCTTTTGATTATCATTGATATCCTGTTCTTAATCACCAATTCTTTTAAACACATTATTAACTAAATATGTTTTTATAGTTAATTAAATGAAATAAAAAGTGTTTTTATTAATAAAATGTTTTGAATTTTTAGTTAATTTATAGAAAACACAAATAAATACATAAATAAATACTAAAATAAAAGAATCTATTGTTTAGAGGGCGGTCCCATTGCCAAAGACATCGAATCATCTGTTGTCTTGAGTGCGGCGGCCTTTTTCTGTGGAGACACCGAAACAGTAGAAATTGTGTCGTCCGCCGGAGCTTTTGTCGGCTGAGCTGAAGGTGCGGTCGAATGCACTGAAGGTTTAGGGCTTTTCTTCGGCTTATTCTTCAACTTCTGTGCCATTTCGTCGACCACTTGAGACATATTGTGTGACGACTTTTTGTTAAATCTTTTCTGTGATAAAGTTTTGACGTCTTTTTCATTGTCTTTGGGTTTAGTTGTCGACACATTTAGTACTTCCGATTGAGCCTCAGATACAGCTTTTGGTGACGACCTTTGATTTTGCTGTTCTTTATATCCAACGTGTGATAACTGACTCGGAGTGGCGCCCAATCTCTCCAAGTCTTCTTTGCCGGCGCCGGCTTCTACTAACTGCGAAGGAGTGGCTCCCAATTCGGCCATTTGGTCATAAGTAGCGCCCGACTCTTTCAGCACTGACGGCGATATTTTTGCCGCTTTTAGGTCTGAAGGAGTGGCTCCGATGGCAACCAATTCTGATGGAGTGACCTCTAATTTGTCGTCTTCTGGTTTGCGACAGCAATAACAGCACAGAATACAACAGCACATCATTACCAACAAAATGATTATAACGACACACAGACCGTAAAGAACCAGATTTAGGGTCGGATTAGTAAAAGGTCCCGGAATGTCATACGGACCCGACCCACCATTAACACAATTATCAAAGATAAACACATAACTAATGGCTAAAACCATTAAACACTTCGACATTAAAGACATTGTCTAAGAAGTTGAGGACAGGTATCAAATTTCAATCAATTAATTCGATAGAAATAAATTCAAATTAAGATATTTTTAAGATCTCGAGAAACAAAACTAATAATAATTTTATGAATTCCTATCAAATAATAGTTTTATTACTTATTTTTAATTTGAATACAGTTTTTGTTTTCAAAAAAGTTAAAAAATATTGACTTAATTTTAATTTAAAAGTTTTTGTCTCATATTTATAGTTTGAAGTCTTAACCTGAGATTACCATAAGATGTCATTATATTTGATGAGAAAATAATTAGAAATTTATGTTAAAATGTATTTATTTTTAAAAGAATTAATAAACAATGAAATGAATAGAAATTTCACTAAAAAATAATACTTTCATTTGAAATGTTATAAAATTATTAATAATTATTTTGATTAATAGAATAAATAGAATATATTTTATAATATTCTTAATAAGTATTAAAGGATTTTACGTTAATATAACTAAAGTTAAAAAATTAAAAACTAATAATTAATTAGAAAATAATAAAAATTTGTTAAATTAGTACTAATTTTGGCTTTTGATTGACTATCCCTTAAATGTATTGTTAGTCTTCGATAGTTTAGTTAAGGCGCTGTCCATCGCTAGTCATAACCGGTTTAGTTCGCAGTCGTCTTCCATAATAAGACTGACCTCACAGTTGCCTCTATTCGACATCGAAATTGAAGAATTTGTACTAAAATTTCAATAATTGTTAGCATATATTCGACACTATTCTTCTCCACTCTATATTCACCTCAAAGAACCTGAGCTTTGGTTGGGTTTAACTTTTAGAAACTGTCCAGAATTAGAGTCGGTTTTCTTCAATAGAATTAACTTTGATTTTGCTTTTGGTTTTCGGTATTTAAGGTTAGGATTAATTTTGTCGATAATGTTGTCATTCCTGGAGTTCTCGATGGGAGCGATTGATATATCCCTAACGGCTCTGAATTCTCCGCAATTGTTTAAGTGTTCGTTTTCCAGACGGAAAAAGTTCCAAACAAAACGACTTTAAACCACAAAAACATTCATTAGATTTGAAATTAAACTCAACTGTTGTTTCAATTACCGGAACAGTTCCAACGGCGCTAAGATTGAGACAACAAGATCTGCGTGAAGTATACCCACCTCTGATAGCGATACCGATAGAGTCCAACCGAATCTGAGTATCAAATCTTCAATTATTGCAAAATAATAATAGTTTGGCGACGAATAGACTATTTCTTCGCGAAGGAATGGGTACTCTTTGGACGGAGACTTAGGGTCGAAGAGACCCCAATCCATCTTAATATCCCAAACATATGTATAACACGAGGAGACTATCATTGATATTATCCAACAATTGAAGAATGGATTAGAGAAGGAGTGGTCGTAATTGTCTGCAAATAATTATATCAATTAATTAAATGATAATTAAAAGACATGTATTGACTCAACTCATCGTTAATTTGGTTAAAGTAGAGAATATGACCACAAAAAAAGTGGTCGAGTATTTGCCGGCGTTTACCACATGAGGAAAGAGTCCGCGTCTGTCGTCTTTGTATCGGCGGAGACACTGAGCGAATCGAAACCACGCCGGAAGACACGCGACAAATGTGCGGATCAATAGATCAGATGCTGTACTCGAAACACAACATTCAACAGAATTTTCTGAATTTTAGACTTTTAATTAATATCTTTTTGTTAATTAATTTTCAGAATAATTACCAAATTCTCTGTGAGATAACGAATAAAAGTTTAAGTAAAAACAAACAAAAAACTCAAAGTCCTGAAGAACGGGAACAATACTATTGAGTTGGTCTGCGAGCCAGAAGTCGGCGAACTCTACTTTTACGAACGGAGCGCTAATTACGCGAACCTTTAGAATAATAATTGAATAGTTAGTTAGGAATAAGAGTTTGTCATAAAATCCAAAGAGAGATCCGTACCAAGACTTTTAAGAGCCAAAACCTGGCGTTATGTCTTAGAGTTCGGGTCGGGTTAACCATAAATAAAAGCATAAAAAATACCAAAAGTAGTGGAAAGAGATTCGCATTAATTGAAAGGAAATTTGGGGAAAAGAGATACGCCAACACTGACAGCGACCACAACACTGCAAATATTGACGCGATTTCGAAGAAATGCTGTTCCGATAAGTGGTCTCTCGGATCCAATTCGAAAATCAATACATGATTGACACCCGATGTACGCCAACCGTAAACATTGATTCCAATCATAAATAAGAACATAATTATGAGAAGTGGGCCCCGAAATAGTCTGACCGCAACCCACCAATCGATGTCAGTGTCGACAAAAATGGCTTAAAATTAAATTCAAAACTCAATTAACAAATAAGTGATTAAATTTTGAAGCTTTTGGTTGACTTACAAACGAGAATAACAATGAATAGCAAAACGAGAAAAGCGCCTAAAAAGAAGCCGACCCTAAATGTGGTCCAAACGGATTGGTGTGCATTCAATGGCGGAACTCTTAACCTCTTCATAGCTTTCTGTCGATCACCAGATTCTAAATGTGTTGTAAAAAGGTTTTCCGTTTCCAAAATCAATTTATTTACTTCATTATTGGTATAGAATTGAGAGGACTCGACATTATTCTGACGCCACTCCAGACCAGAGTTAGTGTTCATTAGTTTGTCGTGTTTTTTGAGAATTTTGCGAAAACCCGTGAAGTTTAGGTTTTGATAGTTTTGTAACAAAACAAGACTCAAATAGAACTCAGAAAAGGCTAGTTTGAGATCATGTAGTTTTCTACTGACTTTCCTATTGATGTCATACTTATCACTGCTTTCGTTAATTAATTTTTTTTCAATTAAACCAAATATTTTGTCGTATTTTTGTTTTCCTGAGAGATATTAAGAGTGAAAAATAAAACATTTGATTACAAACAGAATATTATTGTTTTGATTGAAAACAGAATTAAAAATTCCTAAAAAATAATGCCTTTCTTTACGTAATCTTATATATAATTTAAGATAAGATAATATTCTAATAAAACCTAATATTCTGTGAAATATTCTGTAAAACAATTTCAAAAATAGTGTCTAAAAACACCATTTTTTGACCACTTTTTGAGATAACAATTAAATAAACTATTGTTTAGATGTCTAACGATTTAAATAAAATATTAAAATTAATGTCTTCTGAAGATAATTAATATAAGAATCGATTGAATGAAATACCGTTTTGTCTCAAGTGTTGACCCGCGAGTAGTTCTGACTTAAGATCCCCGAACTTTCTGATAGCTTCGGCCAACTTTTCGGCAAAGAATGTATTAATTTTCGACAATTCCTGTTCACAATATGCAAAGAATTGTTCCTCAAATTGTTTAAGACTCTGATTGACATCATTATTGGTGTCTTCCATAAGACTGTCGATTGTGTTGGTTGTGGTGATCGTCACGTCATTCACTTCTTGGCAGTCATTCTGTAACTGTTCCACCGCTGAGTATAACATCTCTTTCATATTCTTCACAATTAGACAAATATATTATTATATTAAAAGTTAATTAAAGAATTTGAGCCGAAAAGAGGGACAGACCTCATAAGTGATGTATTGTTTCCTCCATTCAGGTGTTATGTGTGCCGACAAATGTTCCGCAAATTTCATGATTTAATCTTTAATTTAATTTCAAAACAATAGTCACTAATAGTTATCAAAAAGTTATTTACAAATAATTGAATACTAAATGTAATTAATTGTCAGTAAAATTGTAGCGAAAATCAGCGATCAGTCAGTCATATGACTCAGAGATTCTGTGCTCTCAATGTGTTGTGTATTTTGTTTGACATTAAATCTCTTGATTTTTCAGATCAGCTGTTATTCAAAACCAACGATTCAATGATTACTTACAATAGAGTCTCACTTCACTAAACACTAAAATATTTTGATAAAAAACAATTAAATTGCAATAAAAGCATTATTTCATATCAATTAAGCTCTCAATAAATTATAAAATCATTTATTTTATTTCAATTATTACGTAAAAGCAATTAAAAGTAAATAGTTTAGATTAGATGAGATTCGCATGTATTGCGATATAAGCGCTTAGTAACGACATCTTCACTGCACAGCACATATACATTATGAGCTCTTTCAACAACAGTTACCACACAGGAAAAAATCAAAGCCTTTACATAATACAAATGATTAGATATTGAATACCTTCGTTAGAAATCCAATACAATATATCAATAAATATATTTTTTACAAAACAATATATAATTACACTATAATTATATCAATTAACTAATAAGAATGTGAGTAAAAATATGATATATGACTCGATAAGAAAATATTGTGACTATACTTCAATTACAAACCAGATTCTTGGCCCTACATTCACCGCACAGAATATTGCATCAACTCCAAGGTTGGGCATAGGAGTATGATGTGCATATTTTAACCCTAACCTCTCTATTTTCATATGCTTTCCATCCGATATTCTTTTTCGCAATAATTTGAAGAAAAAAAGTTTTAAAATAACTGGTAATTAGAGTATAAAACATAAAAATATCACACTTTATATTTCAAACCCTTTTAAAAGGTTTATAATAACAAATAAAAAAGAGTAAAATATAGAGTGTTTATAAAAACTAAACTAAACTTGTTATCTAATTCTTATGGTAATACATTTTTCAATGTTATAATGTTTTTTGATTGAGTTAATGATTACAGAATAATACGAGTATTTATTTTCACTTCAATTTTAACATTAATTGGAAAAATTTCCATTTGATTCGATCACGAGTTGTAAAAAAGTGAAAATAAGTTACTTTTTTGATAGTTTTTTGATAGCTATCTATCAGTTTTCAGCTCAACATCTACTGAATTAAACACTTGAGACCTATTTATCTCGAGTTTTGGGTAAACTTTCATTTCGTGTAATACTAATAAATATTTTAGTTTTTTTGTTGAAAAACTAATCGAATTTTGAGAATTGAAGCAAAATATTAATATATAAATATTTTGCTTCTCTTTTGAAATGCAATTGAATTGGATTTTCTCGACATTTATTGATGTGACAAACATTTTAAGCAGACATTCAACAGAGAAAAATATATTTTCCATAAAATTGTACTTCAAATCAATCAAAATCTAATGCATCTGAATATCAAAGCTTAACAGCAAATACCAAACAACCAAATAATAGACAAATAATAGAATTTTATATATTTTTATATAAAAATTTCTTTTAGACTCTAATCTCAGGAGAAATGATTTAAAGTGGAAAACATTAATAATTAACTATTGTTTTAAGGAATAAAACTCTGTTTTTATCTCTTATTATCTTTTAATACATAAGAATCTATACATACCTTTCGATGAATAAAATTCTTGTGATAAATGGAATAACAAATTCTTTATTATATAAAAGTTTATATTTTGGATATTAAAACATAAGATTTGGTTTATATCACTACAAAAATTAGTTTTAAATTAGTTGATGTCTCGATGAGTAGTGGTATTTACTTGAGTGAGACATTTGCCAGTCCTTATCATAAAGTGAAGACAAGTTCTAACATTAGAATCATTAATAGTTTGAAACACTCTCCAAACACTAATCAATGTTTAATCAATGCACTGGTATTCTGTCGTCTAACAGAAGTACTCTCACAAAATATCCAAAAGTTTTGATAGATTACTGTTTCGAAGGCCGGCAATCAAATAGAAATATGTTTTTGTGAGAAAAAATAGTGGATATTATTTATTTTAATACCAATTTTGTGGCTCTAAAACACGTTT
>LBFM01002863.1:2802-18110 GCA_000988765.1 Achipteria coleoptrata | reverse complement strand
GTTGGCAAATGAACAGCAATGAGATGGCGGCCCATAACTGGTTCCGCCTCCGCCTCCATTGCCAATGGGTTCCACCAAATAAGTGATGAGCGCTTCCGCGTCTTCTTTGGGGCCTTTTAATTGTGAATTGACTGAAACAAAGAAAAGTGAAAAAACAAATAAAAAATCAACAATTCTTTTGGAGGAAATTCATATGAATATAGGGAATACTGTTCGCAAAAACACAAAAAATCGATAAAATATTCATAAAATCTTTGCATTTCATTCGGAAGAGTAGTGGAAGAGTAGTGCAAACGAAATCTAACGACGAAAAGATGTCTCTCATTAGAGTCTAATCTAATAATAAAAGATTCGGCAAAAAAGCAGTGCAAAGAAATTCTGCTTTTAATTCAATATTTTATTAAAATTAATACTTAAGACTAAAAGAGTGCAAAACATAAGGAAAATAAATCCAAAAATGTTTGTCTGAAACTCATTGAGGATATAAATAATTGGATTAAAGTCTGAGAAAAATTCCAAAAAATTATATTTTATTAAAATATTTGATATAATTATTTCTTTTTCTGAAGTGTTTCTCAAATATCTCTAATAAAAAGTTGAGAATTATATCAGATATTAATATAAGAAATGATTGAATACCGGCATAACTATAGATATGTAAATCGCTTTTGGGATGCATTTTAGGTGTCATCCTTTTGACGGTAGCGTATTGTCCACATTCATTGCCTTTTCTGACGGTCCCGTTCTGTTCGTCATATTGGAGGCACTCATCTATTTGTGTGGTGGCGTAAGGCGTGGGAAAGTAAACACATTTTTGGTTTTGTGGCCTTTGATATTCGGTGGCCGTAATTGTGTTTCGATTAACAGTATTGGTCTTATCGACAGACATATCACACAGGTTTACGTTATCGTCAACACTCAGTATGTTTTGCTTAGCATTACTACTCATACGACTATTGGGAGCTTATTATCGGCAAAAAGAAGTTTAGATATTAAATAAGGAGCCAATCAAATATCAATCAATCCTCAAATAGTGACTTACAGTTGTGAAAAGTGTCGTTTGGATGCCGTCTGTGTATAACGACACACACCAGTAAAGTGACGGCCACTACAACTATTCCACTCAAAGTTAACGGCAAAATCACTTCAAATTCTAAGAGTACAGAATTTTTATAGTCACTTAAAATAACTGCCTCTTCATTCAGCTCTGCATTCGGATTATCTGTGATATCACAAGAAAAATTGATTACGATATATGTCGGGATGTGTGTGTGTGTGTGATAGTCTGATAGATGATATATTTATTTAATTAAAACGTCTATCAAAGTCATAACAGAACTGTGTATATAATTATACTATTTTTAAATCAAAAGTTTGTTTAATGTTTTCGGTTTTTGAGGACAAACTAATTATCAATTATTAATATTCTCTGATTTTAGTGGCATTTCTTTACTACACTAATATTTACTCTTCACTACTATTCGCGTAAAACTCAGTAACTTTTCTGTAAAAATACTTTATTTTTCAATATTTGATAAAATTTAATATTTCGCTCAAAAGAAACTCTTCTTTTCATAAGTTTTTAGAAATTCAAATATAGTTTAAGATTCAATTTGAGATTCAATATCTTTTTTTCAGGTAAATAAAATCAGAGCTCTTTTTCTATACAATAACTAATATCAACACTATCTAAGCGCTGACTCAACACTTTTATTCTGTGCCTCTCAATGGAATTTTTGCCTCAATATATATATATATTATATAATGGCTCTGAACTCGAAGCGATTTTTCTCTCAACGAAAACGAATGAACAAAATATAATATAATATAAAAAATGTTATATTTTTTATAAATGATTGCCATTAAAAATGTCCGAAACATTAATGATTAAAATGCAAGGGATTTAAACGTTCAAACACTGCACTTACGGCATAACTAACAAAAAAATGAAAAATTTTCCCCTTAAGTGTTTTATTGCGAAAATCTATTTTGCATTTCTATGGGAACAGAATATATATTTCAATAATCAGAATAAGTTTTTTGGAGTAAATAAAATTGGATAGTAATCTAATATTTCACTATTCTTGCAAAAAAAGGAATTTCTATTAATTGGATATTTATTCGTTGAAATTCTGTTCTCACTTTCAGAACATTGAATAAAAGAAAAGTTAAAAATTCATTATTCAGCTATTTTTGTAGCAATTGGAGCAGTGCTGGTAGTGTTAGAGTAGCATGCTCAAAACAGTGAGAACAGAGTGTTTCACAATCTTATTCTGATGGAAGTGCTGTGATCTGCAAATTCTATAGCTTTTACGCGAAATTCATTTTTGCAATTCCTAGATAACCAAGGGGGCTTTTCACAACAGTTAATTGAATTGCGGAATCCCATCCCATTTGTATTCCTTCCCTTCTTTTTTGGCAGAGATAGAGATAGAGATAATCAATTGAACTCAAAATTCATTAAAATCCCAATCATTTGTAATAATTGAATGAATGAAATGAAATGAATTTAATTAATTGAAAGCATTTTCTGTCGTAAAAAGATTTTTATCCAAAATTCAGGCAAAAAGAGAGATATAATTAGTTTTTTGTTGATTGAGTGATAGAACCAGTCTTTTGATAGAGTGCTATGATTTTGGGTTTGTTAGACAAGAAAGACAATCAAATAAGTGATGCTTACAGTTGTGTTGCATTAGCGTAAGGAAGCTGTACTCAGCCTGACTACTGCCCGCTTCGGAATAAGCAGTGATCTGGACGTAATACCATGAATACGAGTGCAATCCATCAATTAGTAGTGATTTTTGTGACGAATGAATAAATTTTGAGTAAAGTGTCCAAACGGACTGCTGTTTCAGTCTATACTTGAGCTGAAAGTGTTGTACAGGACAGCCATTATCACTAAACGACGACAAATTGATTATCACAAACGTCGAGTTTATTGTTGCCAATAATGACTCCTTGTCTGGTGGCTGAGGACTGTTTCCCTTTGTCTTCACAGATATCTGGTGTCGTTCACTACATCCGACTTTATTGCACGCGATTATTGAAAAGTCATATAATGTTCCGCACAATAGACTATCGAATATACAATTTGTCTGATTTGAACTTTTCCTCAATTGTTTGAAATAATTGGCACTATTTTTACAATCGATTATATACTCTGAATAACACAAACAATATATACAGACATTAAGTCTTCGCAAATATTTCAATACTCGAACACTAATTAGTGTTTTAATTACCTGACACCGAATTGTCATCATTTGCTGCTCTAATCCACTCTAACTCAATAGTGGAAGAGCTAACGCCTATTGGGTTCAGTTTCAGAGATTTCGGTCGATCTGTGAGATTGTGTTTCGCAAGAATTGGTAAGAAATGGAAGAAAACAGAATTGAATACAAATAAAAATTGAAAGTATAATCGAAAAAAGTGTATGTATTTTAAGAAATATATATCTCTATTAATGCATGAATTGAATCCAGACTTTGAGGTCGACTAAACCCCTTATTCAGGAGCCGATAAAATATATATAAAATTCAATTTTATGCTTAAAACTACTCGAATAAAACGTTTATTCATTTATAAAACTGCAATATAAAGGTTGGCATTCAGTACTGCACTCTGACATACAACTAGTGATCAATAATCCGATACAAGATTTTCGACTCCGGGCAATAACACACTAATTTCATAGAATATTCCGTTGTAGGCCTTCTCAATGAAGTGATAGAAAAAAGTTTGCATTCAATTCCTGAACTAAACATAACTAACAAAAAAATTGAAGAAAAAATTGCTGTAAATTATTCAAAGAATAGAATATTAAAAACAAAATTCAATAATAATTTGCATAAAATAATAGCGAAAACACTCATTAGTCATAAACATAACATAACTAATGAAGAGAAATGACTTTAATTTTGTTCACAATTCAAGAGATTCTGAATAGAAATTAATGAAACTTTTGGTTTGAGTGCAGAGTTTAACCCAAAGAACCGATCAATTATCCAATAAAAGTCTTACTCTATTCTAGAGATTTTGTTTTCAATTATTTATAAATTGAGTTCAAATTTAAATTATTTTCCGCTTCAAAACAAGAGATTAAATTGAATTACCTTCGGATAGGGTTTCGGCTGTTTTGTTGAATAGCATAAAACAATACAAATATTGATCACTAAATTTGATTCAAATAGAAGTCTGGAATAACTCACCTTTAATTGGCTCAGAAGGAGGACCAGCGCCTGAAATATGAGAGGAATTTATCAAATATTTTTTTCATAAATTCTTTTGAACTCTAACTCTAACTTTTCAATTGATATCCAATTTTTTGTTGGATTTAAAAAGAATTTCTAGAATTGAATACCTTTTGAATTGAATGCCTGAACGACAATATCATATTTTGTTGATTTGTTCAGATTTTTTAGTAAAGTCTCACTTTTGCCACTTTTATCGCTCGCTTCCAATGTTTTATATACGAATACATCTGAAGAGTCGGACACTTTATATCCGACATAATAGCCTTTTATTGAACCAAAATTTATTTGATTGTCCGGTGACTTAGAATACAATTTGAAGGCAAATATTTTAAATATAATCACAACTAATGTATATAACTGGTATAATACCTTCCAACTGACTCTTAGTGTTGTCGACGAATTGGAATGGGCTCTGATATGAGTCGGGGGATCACTAGGAACTGAACAGAATATCCATTACATTAGTCATTACAATAGAATATAGTATTCCATTATTTTTTATCTCAACTCATCATTCATTCAAAAGTTATATTTTTCTAACACTGAATATAATAAAACAAATTATAAACGAGAGCTCAAACATTACAGATATTTCATTTATTCTGATCACTATTTTGTTTGTGACAAACAATTTATCTATTTTTCAGTTAAAGAAATGAGAGATAAAGTTATTTTTATTTCAAAAAAGAGATTTTCAAATCGATTATCGATCCAATTCTGTCAACTGATTCGGTTGACAAAAATATAAGTGACGCCACTATTGATGAAGAGTGAGGCTCTGAGAGCACGGGAACAGAAACAACCGTATAGACAGACAGAGAAGGATAGGCAGAAAAGAAGATAGTCTAAAGACTCAGTGGTGTCTGTGCTGTCATATAATACATGTGAAAGCGGGGATAAAGCGATTTCTATTTGCCGACTATTCTCTCTTACCTTCTTCTTCGGTTTGGAAATTGATTGAAAGACTCGATTGACTTATTCCGAGTGAATTGACGGCCGCGACGTTTATCGAATACACATTATTCGGTAATAACTCAGATATAGTCCAAACCGTCTCTGTTTAAGAATAACAATAAATATAAAGAAAAACTCATTTATTCTTAGAGTAATTGTTATGAAAAAGTGATGAAACTTAGAAACAAAACAACAATAAAAGCAATTCAAGAGTTTTGCCTCAAAATTAAATTACATTTTCAGAGAAATGGGATTTAATTTCAAAACTTATTTATACATAAAATTATTTTTAATATTATACTTAAAGAGATTAAAATTCTAATTAAATAAAATAATTGCTGTAATAATTGAATTCAGGATTAAACTAATGCTTTACTACTATTCATAAACGTTTAGTTCTAATCTAATGTAAAATTTTTCGTGAATTCTTTTTTCTCTTTTTTCGTTTAAACTTTTGTTTCACTAAAATAATTTCATCTCTTTTTTGAAATCAATGACCGTTTTATCGCACAAATGATAACATGAAGAACAGGTATAAATAGGTCACAATTTTGTAAACATTATTCGTTCAATTCTTTCAACACTACTTATCGCTGAAACTAATCTAAAACTGCGCCAAACATTGCAATTGTGAATAACTATCGTTTATTTCAAATGGATTCTGATTTTATCTAATAATAAATCACTTTTGAACTAAACTCTCAACTTTTTACTCAATCAATTTATCATGTACATATACCGTGAAAATTAAGTTAATTGACTGAGTGTAGGCCCACTATTGAATTAGAATAACCAAGATTGAATTATTTCTAAAGAATATTCTTTGGATAATCTAATGATAAGATTGGATGCGGGAAAGGGGTATCTCCAAAACGAATGTTAAATGGCTTTTCTCTGTAGTTTGAAATCTGACAAAACATATCGTTTAGTAATTAGTTTTGTTAATCCATTACGACTTGAGTTTCGTGAGAATATCTTTTTGTCTGTTTGTATATCAAAGGTTTGAATCACTTTATTCTTAGCGATCAATATATTCAAAGCAAATATAGTGAGAGGAAAGGGAGAAAAAGAAGTTCTCATAAGTTGCTAGAAATCACGCGATTGTTCGCCAGTGTATGAAAAATAACACATAATTTTGTGGCACAAAAAATACAAAATACTTAATAAGTGTTAGTATCAAAAGTGTAAGGCATTTATGTCTTTCCAATTGGGAATCCATTCTCACCATTAATTAATTTACATTTTTATAATTTTGAAATAATAGACACTAAAAATATTTAATATTAAACACTGGTATGTCATACATAACTAATGCATATTTAATATATGGCTGTCATATATGCTGTGCATATACTTAGAGTATAAATGAATTACATTTTTTTCTTCGGATTTAATGCAAACTTTTGGTAACGAAATTCAATTTAAAATTTAGTAGAAAAAGAGCTCAAATAACGCATACCTGAGCCGGGAATAGTAATATTGCGTTTTTGTGAGGATATTCCGGTCGGATATTCCTTAAGATATATTTGGTATTTTGTTATTCTGGAGTTACCACTGAATGGCGGCGCCCACGAAACTCGAGCCGAACGGCTGGTAATGTCATCTACTTTGACATCGAGTGGAGTGTCGGGCGGTTCTGACAATCAATTATTTGGTAATTAAAACATTAATAATATATTTTAGATGTTATTCAATATAAAACTATGGATCGATAGAGCATACCCTGAACTATAACTTGAATACTTGTCTCATCCCTTCCATAAGCATTAGATGTAATGCACTGATAGAGCGCTGAATCGCTTCTATCAATCGATTCAATAACTAACTCAGATGTGATTCCTTCGTTGATTACCGTCTCTTTAATGGTATATCTATTGGAAAAAAGTTATTAATAAATCGACTATAAATGAGAATATAATGCGTTTTCCAATTAAACTACAAAATATCGTTCAAATAATAGAGATGTTATCCATTATATCAAACGACAAATTTTTGCACAGAATTAGATCAAAATCATCAAAAGAGTAGTGACTTTTTTAGTTTTTTTATGTATTATGATTTCCAATCAAAAATCTATTATCAAATACCTGTTAGAGTGTTGTGTATTAATGATAAGTTTGTCTCTTTGCCACTCTATAGTTATGGGTCGTTCACCCGTCGCCTCACATACGAGAATTGCCTTTTGATTTCTCTGAAATGTTTCGGCTCTGAATTTGTTCTTAAAACGAGCGGCAACTGTATTGGAGTGAATGGTTTGACAGCACAGACAGAGAGAGAAAGAGAATAAAAGAAAATTATCAGTGATTTTGTTTCGCAGTAAAACACATCTCATGACAACAAATATTATTTTAGTTTCAAATATCTCTTACTGTGAACTTGAATCCGAATAATTTTACTCAAATCTGGTTCTATTCCATTGGAAACATGACACAAATAAAGTCCAGAATCTTTTCTGTCAACACTCTCTATAAACAGAGTTCCGTTTTCGTACACTTGTGTCTGGAATGTGTTCACTATTGGCCTGTATTGTGATTTTATGCCTGAATTGTCAAAAAAGTCATTTCAGTTCGACTTTTATTCCATAAATCAAACGCTTAGTAAAAGTATTTTATGGGAACAGTAGTAGGAATAGTAAGTGAAAAAAGTATAGATGAGAAACAGTAGGAAATCCTCTTTCCATAAAGAATTAAGCGATGGCTTAATTGTAAATAAAAGCTAATTAAAAATATTTGTGACAATTGAACTGAAAAAACACAAAATGAAAGATAAAATTTTCTATAGAAAAGTGCAGAGGATTTAAGTACTTAATAAATATTTATATTCCATCAGAATTTCAAAAATATAACATTAAAACTCACTTTGGCTTCGCTTCCACTGAACCCTAGGCTGTGGAAAGCCTGTAGCGGCACAGTCAACCCATACGCTCATGCCTTCGACCAGATCTATGTGATCTGTCGGCTCTATAATCCAACGCGGCTTCTCTGCAATACATTTATTATTCAAATCAAGTGTTTATTTTTCACTTTTAAATATTATAATATATAAAAAAGACTTTTTGTTCCACTCTTTTAATTGCAATAATTATCAGCAAAGTATTGATCATTAGTTTTAATCTGTTATTTGAATTGCCGTTAGAATACTCTTCCAATAATAACACAATTGCTTTGAATTGTACGCTCGGTTTGAAGCTATAGAGCCGGTAGTATCGAAATAGAAGATAATGAGACCATAATTACCGTGTATTATCATCTGAGTGCTGTGTTTATCTTCTCCGACATCATTAACTGCAACACACGTGTAATTCCCTACGAATTGTATAATAATATATAAGAGAATATGTTTTTGATAATCAATAAACAGAATAATGAATTCTTGTCTCAAATTTCAACATAAGATTCTAAACAAACAATTCATGAAGTTTTCAAAAAAGAGTTTTTTCTCGGAAGAGATATGTATTGTCTGCTCACAAATATATTACTTCTTCTCTAAATATATTATCATAAAAATTGATAAATAATACTCAGAAAAACCTTTCTTTTATAAATTTAAAACATCTTTATATTGAATAAAATGACAAAACTTTTTGGACGTCTCTCTATATAAAAGAAAAGGATCTGATCCTCGAGAATATAGCGCCAGTCATTATGAGGAATGGTATGCATATCATAAGAAAGTCAATTTATTTTCATCAAAAATAGATTTTTGTTTCTATACTTCTTTTTTGTGAGAAAAAACATATTCTTTCCAAAGAAGTGTTCACTTATTTTTCAAAGGATTTTTTACGACAGAATAAGCTCTATATCTAATAAGTTATGAAAATCTTTGACCAAACTTTAACGCAGTTTAGGCTTAAACTAATCAAATAATTTCAATGCTTTTTACAAAATGTGAATTATTAATGCATTTTTATGTTAATTATTCTGTTTTTTGTTGTTTTAAATTATATATTAGACGACTAACCCCTCTGTTTCTTTGTTACGGTTTCGAACAGTAGTGTAGAGGAATAGTCAGTCAAGTGATGCACTTTAATCATAGAGTTGCCGGTATTGTCTTCACTGATCAACTGCTCATTATATAACCATTTGATGGCAAGCGGAGGATCACCTCTTATTACAGTACAAGTGATGGACAGTCGTTGTCCGGTGTGTACTAATGACGGAACGATGAATGGCTCGATAACTGGCTTTTCTGTTATCAACAAAAAAGAGACACAAAAAATGTATTTTCAATTCAAGAATTTTGATGATATTCTGAGTCATTCATTAGAGTAAAACATCAAATGATAATGTGATACAACATTTCCAACACAAATGTTATAATAATTTCGATTACCTCTGACTGTGATATAGAAATCTCTTCGCGAAATATCGCCCTTATATTTGGCAATACATGAGTACCTAATTTTTGGAGAATAAAAAATTGAATTCAATTTAGTTAACAATTTTTGTTGCTTTACACACAAAATTACATTTCAAAAAGTAAAGGAAAACCTTTTTTTCTTATTCTCATTTCTGTATTAAAATAGAAATAAAAACTATTCAATCCTAAGGGGAACTCCAACTATGATTGATTGACGACAACTATTGATTTATTGATCATTTGTTTTGTATCTCTTCCTCTCTTTTTCTGACTTAAAGATTATTCTTTGAGGAGAAAAAAATAGATCTAAATATTTAATGAGTATATAAAACAAATTTTTAAGAATAGTCTCCTAAAACTTTAAGTCATTACAAGAGCACTACTATTATGGCTACAATTTTATGGTTTCCTTCTAATGAATAGTTTCAGTCAATGGATGCTATTCTTGAAAATTATTACAGACTTTCGTCAAAAGAATAACAATGAGAACCGATTTTATCAGAAGAAATAACACGTTTTCACTCATTATAATAACAAAAGATATTTTTAAGAAAACCTATTTTTTACGTCAAACCTTTAATAGATTCATAAAAGTATTGAGTTAAATGTTCTGTGCGTTAGATATATCCGGAATCTATCCTTTTTGAAGACTTAATTTAGTTTATAATAACTTTAAAATCAATGTTTGCCTCAAAATTGTGACATTCCTTAGCCTTTTATTTTAAAACTTTTAAGAACTGAGAAAAAATGAATAGTCTTTCGGAAGTTTTTTGGGTAACGGCTTAGCGTATGACAAGTCTGAGACCACAGAAAATAAGATAAAAAATAAAGTGATTTTCAAACAAAGTGTTGAAACGTAGAGATTTGTGAACTAAAAAGAACTGTTCGTCTCTAACACTACTTCTCTTATTCACAAGTCTTTTATTTTAAGTGAAAATCTTATTAAGAAAACATGTGATAAGAAGAAGTAGAGAACAAATAAAAAGCAAAACAATATATAAAAGACAAGTAGTAGAAGAAGGTTACGAATAAGAAGAATGCAAACCTTCCCCCATCTGTTTCCCGAGAGAGTTCGCGTATAATCAATGTTCCGTTTGTATGAAGTGTTTGTCTGTGATTGTCGGGCAAAACGACTCCATCTGAATGGACAACAATTTCTCTATGAATATAAAGGCTTTTTGTTTTGCTTTTATGATTAATGATTGATCTGAACCTAAATACATATCGAAATATATATTTGTTTTTAATGTTATTTACTTTTTTCCCATAAGATTTCATCGAAACTTCCGCCGACCGGACATTTCAAATAAATCGTCTGATGCGCTACTAATGTCATGTTAGGGATGAGCCGAACAAAAGGCGTGCCCAACACATAGATGCTGCCGCTGTACCTGATCTCAGCCAAATGAGATCTGGCCAAACACGACCACTGACCGCCGTGTTCTGTGCTCACCGATGATATGTTTATAAATGATATCACATTTGAGTCTTTGGTCACATAATCGCCATATCTTATGCCATTCAAGTCGTTAATGGACAGGTCATCCAATAGCCATGTAATCATTGGTAATGGGATCCCTGCGGCCATACATTTCAGGGATAATTGTTCTCCAGGTCTTAATTCCTGTGATTTAAAAACTTCGAGAAATTTCGGCGATTCTATTGATTTAGAAAAATAGAGGCATTAGTTTTGCTTCAAATCTAATTAATGGCTACAAAACTCCAGTACCTGATTGAGCAAAGAGTGGAGTGGACTCTACTTTCATGTCAATTATTGATTGAATTAATAAAAAAGAGAGAAATAAAAGCCGTTAATATCCAGAGAATAAGAGATAAAACACATAAAACTGTACTAAACATAAAGTTTTAATATTTGTATTTCTCATATCTTGTTTTCCCACCCTTTGGTATATGGTGTGCTTTACCACTGAATAATCTGTTTTTATGTGGATTATAGTAATTGAATATTAGTGTTGTAATTCTGTGCCCAATATAACAGTGAACGGAATTATTTATCAATAATAGAAAAGTGATGACCAGAAAAGTTTCCAAAATAACTGTCATTAACTCCAATAATAAAACAATTCTCTGAAGAATAGCAGAGCTGTTCTGAGTGTCGACTCTTATTGTCTTTGAGATCAAATTTCATTAAAAATGAAACAAAACTGAAAATCATTTTTTCATTCTCTGTATTCGTTTTGGGGTAACGTTTTTCATCTTATCTTTATTATAGTCATTATTCTTAAATAAGTTGAGTTCAACCAATCGAAGCAATCTTTTTAAAGCTATCGGAAGTATTAAAACTTTAACTTTTTCTTTACTCTTCTATTCTTTAATCTTCAGTATATATATATCTGTAGCAAAAAACAAGTAATAAATGATCCATTAAAATGACATTCCATTCAATACCAATTTTACAGTTTCTCTGCATTTTTCGCATACTTTCTCTAAAAGGCTTCTCTTTTCGTCAATGTTTAGCCAATGAATGCTCTTGGGACAATAGCTATGACATTCCTTTTAGCATTGCTGCTATTAGCATGGTTATATATTTCAATTTTTAGTCATTTTTAATTTATTCAATTTATTCAAATCGTAATATCAAATCGTTTTGAATCTCATTAAAACAGATTAATGTTTAAAACATTTTGATAGAGATGTGAATTATATGTATTTTTCTTCTCTTTTTAATATCATTTTAAGCATAATTTAATTTATTTATATCAGAAAAAGGAATATTCAGCGACTGAATTAAATAAATTTTGCTTGGTAGAGCATAAATTTTTAATTATGATAATAATTAGATAAAAACGCACAAATGACAAATCTATATAAACACTTGAACTCTATTTGGAAATTATAATCGAAAATTTGTTCAAATCATCAGAAAAGCAAAATTAAATTTTAATCAGATTTTCGATTCTTTATTCTGTGCTATAAAAACAAACCCAAAAAGAAGATTAAAATTTGTTTCCAAAACTTTTGACTTTTGATTTGAATGATAATAGAATTGAAAATAGTTTTTATGAATTTTAATAAAGATTTAGAGAAAAATGTATTCAAATATTTTTCAATAAATCAATTGTTTTATACAGAGTCTAAAGAAACTAAAGAATAGTTTCTTTTGAATCCTTATGTCTTTGAGTCAAACAAATAAATAACAACGGATTTGTTCACTGAATTCAAAATTGAAAAATTTCCAAAATAGTAATGAATAAAATATTTGGAATATTTTTTTCTATTTTATAATATGATTGAAAGCCATCAGAATTCATGAAAAGTCAAACCCTCTCGAAGGTGACACAAAATACTGTGTGTTGTGTCGAACAGTGCGATCAGTGAACGGATTTCACAAATTTTTGTAATAATTTTTTGGTAAATTTCAAAATTCAATCATTCCTTTCAGGAAGTCTTGAGTCTTCATCCGAAAAATTTCCGGACAAAAACTCTACTTTTGACACATTGAAATAAAAATAACTATCTTGCTCATGTTTGCTCAAGCTTGCTCATCATTATAAGAATAGGACAGTAGAATCAAATCCAATTTTGTCCAATAAAGGAGATATCTATTTATCAAAAGCATAAGAAAAGCTAATTTACATCGAAATTAATGCAATACTAAACAGATATTTGTTTTATTTGCAAATATCGTAAGTGTAGTCGAAATGACTTTTTGCCGACACATATATATTATTATCGTTGAAAGTGTAAGGATTTGCTCACAAAATAAATGGCTGACACAATGAATTCGAATTCAACTGTAAAATATGTATGGCTTTTGTAGATATGCTTCAGGTATGAGCACAAGTGCAGTGCAGTGCAGTACAATGAAACGATTTTGCCTAATGTAGAGTTGAAACTGGAATTCGTGAAACGTCTGAATGTAATATTCATTCGCTTTCATGTGTTTGGTTAACATTACATACATTTAAGTTATTGTCTAAATTTAGTTTAATATTCTCTTTTTATACCACTCTATAGGATGTGCACACATTTTAATGGCTCGCAAGTGGTCATCACTGCTGGTGATCTCGAAACACTGAGTGAATCGTGTGTTAGCACTGGTGTACAGACACCAGTCTCTCGATAGAAATGAAACTCTGAGTCCGTACATCACTTTTACATTAGTTTGTCGACTATTTTTCGGTTTGAGATCATAAAAATATATTGTCAGCGATTAAGTCGAGTAAATGACTGTCTATTTTGAATTTCTTAAACCGATATATCTTTATATATAAAACCTAAGCTTTTTGTTGAGAAAACCAAAGCTATTCCTTTCCTTTTGCTTAAATCCAATGATTTTTTCATTTTTCAAGCGATCACTTCATATATCAAAACATGAAATATTAATATAATATTTTGATGGCTAAGAAATCTCTGCTCCTATTCTTACACAAAATAGTTAACTGTAGAGAATGTGAGCCAAAAATTTATTCAAAACAAAATCAATTATACGACACAATTAATATAATATCCGAGCAATAAATCTTGTTTTGAAAAAAGAAACGAAAACTCCACTAAACTTTATTAACGGCAGAAAAAACATTAACGAAAGTGAGAAGCGGTCGAAAAATCCAGAGCTAAAAACGAAAGAGAGATTTGTGCCAAAGAATCGACAGAAAATAATAGAGACAAACAATAGAGTAGTAGAGAATCGTTATTAAAAAAGCTATTTTGTGAGCCCAACACTACTTCACTATTAATGATAATCAATATAACACATAATTTTTCTTCACTTCTCTATTCTCTTTCAGTTCACTCTCTCTTCTATTCATTTCATTTATCGAAATGACGGCCAAAAACTCATTACATTAACTGAAGTGAAATATTTTAAATTATGAGTTAATTCGCTCTTTTGCTGAATAGTTTGGAGAAAAAAGTTTTTCATTTCATTCACTAAAATATTTTAAATGCAGTCACAGAGCAAACGGTATTATAATGAGTAGAGAAATGTTCACAAAAGCAGATAAAAATAGAATTAGACATAAAATTGTTGGGATATTATTATATGAGATTTGAACTAAAATGAGCCAAAAGAGCACCAAAAAAGTATGAAAAGAATTATTATAAAAATCAATAGTATTTTTCCTAAAGTAAAATGTATTACTGAAAGGCTTAAGTTGAAAATTGCAGCTCAAGACTAAAAACATTATGAATATTAAAATAAATCCTTTAATTTGAATATTAAAAACAGTAAATCATATTCACAAACAAACAACACATTCATAATAATAATAAATAATTGGATTGAATTTAAGATAACTTTACTCTACTTTTTCTTAGTATTATATAAGAGAACTGCACTTTAGTTATAATCGATATTTCTTTCAACAAAAAAATGAGAGAAAAAACAGTTTTTCCATTCATTCCGTTTATTGAGTATCGCATAAACTTTATTACTCTTTTATATAAAAATTTATGTCAAATATTGATTGAATACTATAAAAAAGAGAAGAGAATGAAATCTATTTTGTGGTAATCAAAAAACGAAAATCATTTTTATTATATAATAATATTTGTTTTCTCTGTTCCTCTAATAGACTTATAGACTGATTGTTTTATAGACTGTTTTTCTATAATAAACTAAAAGTATTGGGAATATTCTGTGAACTCAACAGAAGTATCACTGGAATAGTGCTCTGACAGCACTCACTGTTTTTCAGCACTGCTTGTAATACACACTATTGAGAGGCAATGGGAGAGAAAACCGACATCTGAAAGGGAGGAGAGAGAGAGAGAGAGAGA